>OX419342.1:1363700-1368700 GCA_948470475.1 Galaxea fascicularis | reverse complement strand
TATCTATGTGGCAATACTTATACGTCACGTAGTAGTTAACTTCACAAAGAACTGCTTTTCAATCGTCGTTAACTTGTTACATTGCCGTGTCCATAAACTTCCATATGCACACCGATGGCCTTCTGTACACATACTTGTACCTTGCGCACGGGCTGAAGAGGACAGAGGGTGATTTTTCACCCAAGAAAAATAAACGAAGACCATTCCTTTGGAAGCCCGAGTAATAAAAACAACAACTTGACGAAAAGGGTAACGGGAATGAAGCCACCAACCCAATAAACGTGAAGGAACTTTCAATTTCATCAACATTAATTATATCCCGACTGCGACACACTTAAACACCCCCCTCGGTGTCGCATCGCACGAATAGCAATACAAAATTGTTGTTGAGTTTTATAGAAGCCTGCATCCAACCTTTCATTCCTATTCTTTCATGTTTCTTTACTTCTTTTGCTGTTGTCAGCTCACAATAAGCAGGTTGGTTCTTCAGTTTATCAAATAGTAAAACATTAAAGGGCAATGAAAACAAAAATCAATTGTAGCACCAATTCCTTTGATTCTACCCCAATTCATTCCAGCACTGCCAAGCAAGATTAAAAGACTGAGCACTCGAAGAGAAAACTGTTCAAGTAATGCAATTCACGTGTCAAGTTAGAACTTGCTCAATTCAGTAAATGGGAAATCCCGATAACACGTTTTCTGTCATCAACTATCACAGAAGCCACTCACTAAATTAAGGATATTACATGTCCTTTAAAACTGGCAGACAGAAACTTTTCGTTGAATTAGAAGCAGCAGGGGAGGTATCTTGAACACTCATTGCGGGCGGAGGATTAAAAGTAAAGGGCGGGTTATGATTGTATTCACAGTCATTCAACGTCTTTCAGAGACATTTTGGAATTCCACGATCAGTTACAGATCAACGAAAGAGACCATCAATTAACCACAACAATCAAAAAGCGCCACTAATTCAGTCTATTTTATCTTGTCTCTGAATGACATTCGTGCTTGCAATCACGCGAGCGAATTTTTGGCGTTCGACGATCTTGTAGAAAACGAAAACTGAGCTATTGTCGCCTTTTGAAAAACAAAACCCAAACCTAGTAATTCGAATGAACCAGTTTGAAATAAAAAGAAAACAAATCGGATACGTTCTCGGTGCGTACTGAAATTTTCCAGAATTTGTCCATTTATCCTATGTTCAATGCCGCGGGGGGGGAAGGGAAGGGGTCCCGACTAACAGGCCCCATGATCAAAAGCCCCTGCCATGGGTAGACTACGTACGTCAAATACCCCGTCTATGCCCGGCCTCCCCCCTCTCCCCCCTACGGCCTAACATTGATCATGGCTAGTACAACGTAAGAGACAAACGTTTTTAATCATGTCTTTCCGAAACGTTTTTTCTGTGGTTTTCCTTAAAAGAGTAGCCGCGTATCAGATCACTTACTAAGTTTTCATCGAGGAATTTTCTAGCCTACGCCCATCGCTTCAACGGAACTGGGGCCCATTTCTCGACTGAAAGTCTCGGTAACTTAACGGGCCCACAAACAACATTTTGAACTCAAAATTTCAAAAAAAGTAGGGTGTTTTCCGACCTCTAATGAAGTCCATTTTGTTTCTTTAGCTAATAACCTAAATGCATAATCTTCAAAACTTTTGAAACTCCCATCGGGAATGGAAAACAAATGCTTAACGGGCCCGGCAATTACCGGGACTTTCGACTTTGCGAACAGTATTTAACCCTTTAGATCTCAACAGTGATCACCACCTAATTTCTCCTTACTCTAGCACTAGTTAGTCAAGCATACAGGGCATGAGAATACAAGAAATGATCACCAGGGATCAGTTGAGTTGTTTATACAAATTCTCCCTACATGTAATATAAGAAACATGTGAGAATGGTAAGGAGAATAAACATGTTGAAAAGTTCGAGAAACTTCTACTAGTTTGCCCTTGGGCCACAACTGCGAACACAGCAAAACAAAAATGGCTAGTCCTCTAAACAATCTCCTTCTCACGAGAGATTAAAATCCAGACGTACAAGAGTCCAATGGCAATTCCAGCATCTTCAGTTGCCATTTAATCACTTAAGCAACTGTCCGATCTGTATCTAATATTCGCGCTTACATAGTCATTAAAATTGTTATCTGCAAGCAAATGACATCAATCCTGGAGTCCGCGAGAAAACTTTCTCAGATAAGCCTAAGGGCTTTTTTTTAACAATTAACAGGGCGCTGAAAGATTCACTTCAAATAAAGCTTATCCCAGATGGTGATGTTTTTCAGAAGGAAATCCAAAATATTTTTTGTACTTTGATCCATGGAATCAGTCACAAAGGTTCATTTTTGGAAGAAATGCCCATTCAAGTTAACGATACGCGGCAGAACTTTCCAGTGCTCATGTTTTGCTTTCGATTTGAAAATTTAATTTCATAAGAATTTCTTTAGATCAAGGCTCCAGCTTGAGTGTCGGGCTAGAGATTGATGCCGATATAAACTTGATTAAACTTTGAGAAGAAAGTTCGATGGCTGAACCACGCCCGTTCGTTTTCATTATTTGTGTTTTGCGTCGTGATAGGAGGTCTGGAAAGGAGTGCCTTATCTCTCAGTGTTACCAGAGTAAAACAACACGGAGCAGTCTGGATTCAGTGCTAATAAAACCGTTGAGCATTTCCGTCCGGCTATTTGCGACCTACAATGAGACAGCTTTGTGTGTGGCGGGGTTTACAAAGAATATTCGCCAAATACGATTTGCAAACATGACTCGACAGATAAGGGGACAAGGTTAAGCTCTGCCCTATATGGCTTCCAAAATAAGCGCTTTGTTATTTTAAAAACAAGGATTTCTACGAATATATATAGTAGCCGCTACTTAAAAGCTGATTTAATTTCCGATCTTGGTCCAATCGTGTCATCGAATCATCTAGTTGGGCACGTAATGACATTGGGTCAGAGAGGAAATCAAACTGTCAGTGACATTGCTGGCTCTTCAGAGTTTTACTCGTACGTGCATTCAATTATAGGTTGCAAACATTTTATCTCGCGGCGTTGCCACAACATGTAGCATGTTTTTCTTGACATAAAATGTCAACATTGGTCAGACAAAAAGAACATTTTTTTAAAACCAATTAAAATAAAAAGATACCTCTAACCTGTCAATTGCACCACAATTTTAGAACATATTTTTTTGCTGTCGAAATATGCATTAATTTGTTTATGGAAACGAAAACTTAGTGCAAAAATCTTCGCGGCATTCAGTTTCCGTTTTTCACACAAAAAACAACTTCTTTAGTTTGGTCCCTTGAACGGACAGGTTGATCCAAGAGACCCTCAAGTAATTTATGTTAAACAAGTTTGAAGAATAACTCGTATTTTCTGGATTAAAGCCGAAAATTGACTTTCATCACCAAAGGGCGTGAAACATAACCCAAACCCTAAAGAATTCATATTCACCGGATAATTACATTCCACCTACCAATGCGAATAAACCAAACATATGCTCCACAAAATAATCTGCAGTTAAGGTTATCTAATTAGTTCAAGACACTCCCACTGCGGACAGTACACAGCCGAAAACACAAAACACAAAAGAACTACCTGTTGGAGGTACTATTTCTTGCTGCGATGCTGGCTACTCAAACACTTTTGTTCCTCTCTTTTGCTGGTTTTTCCGACTGTTTTGTGTGGGAACGCACAAAGTCAAGGGGAACGTCTTACGAATCAAGTGAGTTACATGCGACTTAGTAAGCTTCCACTACATTCATGTTCCTATGGACCTTGCATGTTCAGTTCTCTCGATTTGATCAGCTATTCTTAAGATTTACATTTAGAACCAACTGGAAGACGGTGATAAAGCGTTCTGCATTTGATTTAACACACAGCATTAGGATTTCATCCACAGACTAAACAGTTCGAACCACCCGACGGGGCACCACAAACAGCACCGTAGGAAAGTTCTGGTCGATCGCTTCCCTTCCAGTAGACGACAAACTTTAGGATCTCATCCAAAGGATCAAAAGTTAGAGCCACTTCGTACGGCAAAATTAACAGCATAACAGGAAACTACTTCACAGTAGATTGCACCTCGAGATTTCATCGAGAAATTAAAAAAGGTGATGACACGGAGACAAAAGGTAAATAAGAATATACCCTACAAATACAGGTAGGCTAGCTTCATCTTTTTACGAAACAAATAGTGGATATGCTTCTTCAATTTTACAGGATATCAGAGGGTGCCTAAAGAACAAGTAACCGCTCAAAAAATTGAGCGATTTTTCATCGGTCATCACAAGAGCGGGAGACACCGAAGAAGTGTCGACCAAACCAAGTATGACGTTGTGCTTGTGTTCGATGCTTCCAACTCCATTCGCAAACGCGATTTTTACAGAGGCGTCAAGGCTCTCGAGGAGCTCATCGACAAGGCCCGACCGGATACACACTACGCCGCAGTAACGTTCTCAGAAAAAGCCACAGTCGCCTTCGATTTCACCAACTCCGGGACAGCGAAATATTATCTCCGCAACAGAATTCATTTCATCGGCGACAAAACAAACACACAATACGCACTGCAGAAATGCCGCACAAAATTGTTCCTGGACAAGAAATCAAAGCTACGTCCGGGGGCAAAAAAGCGACTGCTTCTCCTCACAGATGGAAGTTCCAACATGAATGTACACCTCACCCTGTATCGCGCATTTCAGCTTAAAATCATCGGCGTGGAAATGTTTGTGATCGGGGTTGGAAACTACATGCCTGGGATACAGGAATTGGTTGGTATTGCCAGTAGTACTAACAAACACCTGTTCCGTGTGTTAAATACCATGTCCTTACTGGAAATTACCCGGCTTATACCACCTTGGAGGTATCTCAACGATGTTCAACCACCATGGATTACGGAACGATACAGTTATACTGACGATATCGATACTTGATTCATTTTTGTAGACAAGACACTTGGGTTTCTTGCTAAGAGAAGTCATGCTTAGTCATGCACTTCAAGTT
>OX419342.1:1231200-1358700 GCA_948470475.1 Galaxea fascicularis | reverse complement strand
TAAAAAAAGGGTGATTGAGCAACGCGCTCCATTTCAAAAGCTGAAGTCGTACCGACAATCTGCTTGAGGATCAGCCTCGTCAATAGCCTGCGTGCAAACACCAAGAAACAGTCACCTTCAAAATGTGGAAGGTAATGCTGATAGTGGCGTTGTCCCTGGGTTTTGCAGTGGTATCTTCAGGACACATCTGGGAACGGACCAAGAACTTTCGCGTCGATCCCTGGGAACGTAAGTGAGCGAGCACTTTTCGATTTTTTTTTTTGCCGCTCCCGAAGAGCACCTCACAGACTTCATTCCCACCATATGTTCCCGCCAGTTTAAGTGTTGCGTTATGAAATCTTTTTTGCAGGGAATTGCCTTCGGTTTAAATCTCACACGTTTTCGATTTCTTTTAAGACGCTCACTTTTTTAATTTACTGTGGCGTAAATTAACAGGATCTCGTGTTTCTGCGCAACAACAAGAATTTTTTCATTTACATAGTAAAAAAACAAAACCGTATCAAATAATATTTCAAGTGCAGTTAATAGTCATTTTAGGTTGTAGTCTACGTGACTAAAAAGCAACGGGCACTTCTTTTGTCAATTATTAGGGTAAACAAAAAATGTGTTTTGACGAAAGCAACAACATAGTTATTCAGCTAATATCAAGTTTATTTGTCATCAAAGCTAAACAAAACTACTTACGGCGGGTTTGTTGGTGACATTTCTCACTGCTCAGCAGTGTAAAAGCATTCCAAAACGCCCTTCAAAAACGAGAGTCTTGATGACAACATAGACTGCAAACTTAATATATTGTCAATGAAAACTTTACAGTTGTATTGAAAGCTTCAGAGATGTACTTTCTTGTGGCATATTTGTAATGCAATACCAGGTGTTCTCTTTAACTTTTGAGCAGTGCTTTCCTACCGCGTTGTTTGGTATGCTCTATGTCTTAGTCGTTTGATTCAGTTAGCAGAATCCTAAAGTGAAAGCTGATGAGCATCACCTATGTTAGGAGGTATCTCTTCATGTTGGTCCGAATGCCAGATAGTTCATCAAATAACACCAAGAAAGGATTACAAGTGTACTTTTGATCTGTACTGTTTGTTAAGCTGAAGGGGATTCAGTGAAAAGCTATTGACAAGTATTTCCTACACTTCTGTTTGATGTCGTTATAAAAGGGATTTTTACAATTGAATTTTAATTAAACACGTATTTATTGAACAAAACGTATTATCATTTTATTACAGGATTTCAGTACGTCCCGCCAGCTCGAGAAACAGCTGAGAAGCTCATGAGGCACTACCTGGGTATTGACCAGAGAGTGATCAGGCAGTTTAGAAAGAGACACCGCAGGTCTGTGGATGTATCCAATGGGGATGTACCCCTGAAGCTCTACGCACAGTTCGACGCCATCTACATAATCGACTCGTCTGCGTCGATAATACCCAGAGACTTCCACAACACGATTCGAGCTCTGCGCTTACTAACCAAAAGGGCTGACGACAATAGACGGTACGCAGCTGTTACGTTCTCCTACAACGCTACAGTCCGTTTTAATTTTACCTCAAGGTACAACACCGTATTCAATCTGCGTGAAATACCGTTTGAAGCGGGCAAAACAAACACGCAGGAAGCGCTGGATACGTGCCTAAAAGAACTGATTTTGAACCGCAACTGCGGCGCTCGACCCGTATAGAAAACGCATTCTAATTGTCACTGATGGTCAGTCGAATGTCGAGAAACAGAAGACGCTGTACCGCGCGCTTCAAATCAAAAGCACAGGCACGCAGATCTTCGTGATTGCTGTTGGCCGTTACCTCAGGGGTATATCAGAGATTGTGGGTCTCGCTAGTTCTACCGATGCCCATCTTTACCGCGTGGCTAACGTCGAAGGGCTTCTGAGAGTGATTAAGATGATCCCACCTTGGCATCTCATGAAGGAGTACATAAGGCGCTCTTGGCTGTATGGCATGCTAAGCCCTCAATAACGAGAGTCTATTCACCATTTGTGTCTGTTACATTGGTACGCTGAATCAAAATCAAAACAATAAAGCGCAGCATTCGTAGACGGGGGACTGCTTCTGCGCACATCGCCCCGCAAATGAGACAAAAGAGGCGCGCGAAAAATGTACATTGCAGATGGTCGAACACTGCATGACGTGTAAAATGTGTGGAGACTTTCAAAAGCTCATAAATAATTTAACACGCAAAAGTACCTGTTAAGAGTCTATTTCCGTGCTAAGATAAAATGATAAAATCGACTACTTCGACCAGATGTAAAGACAAAACCAGGTATTGACCTAGTTAAGAACAAAATCCGGACTGAACTTACCAGACACGAAAAAAGGCCGACAGTGTTGCTACGTTGAAGGACCCTTGCAGACTTCAAAGATCCGGACAAGCCTTAAAATATACAAACCTATAGGTCACCTGTGTTAGTGTACGACGAGCCGAACGAAAACGATTTAACATCAACCAAAAAAACATTTTAAGTTATCGCGACTTTGCTAATCGGTAAATTAAAAATAGCTAAAATGTAATAAGAGATGAGGCAAAGAAAGACAAGAATGTTGTAGATTGCCAACGAAGATACGGTTTATCATTTTTTGCACCTTGGATAGTAAACATTTTAAAGATCTTAAAATTAGTTGAGACAATGAAGTTTGTGCAAAAAACGGCCTCACTTAAAAGGACATTTATAGTCCAATGTTACCTATCGCAATGAAAATAGAGATTAACGTTCAATGACACACCAAAGGTCTTTTGCCGAGCTTTGTGGAACCTCAGATTAACGAGCATCATTTGCAAAGCTGAAGAGAAACGCACTGGACGGAATCGTCGAAGAAAAACACAAGCAGACATTCCAATATTGTTAACAAGGGGGAGGCAGATCACCTTAATCACAGGGACCTAAGTTACTTAACCTGAGTATCAGCCCGTCCTGAGGGAGAGGGGGCTCCTTCTTCCTTTTCGCTTCCTCCCCCCCCCCTCACCCCTGCTCCCTCTCGTCTTCTCCTTCCGCACCCCAGAAAAGCCTGATAGTCAGGTTAGAGTTATCCAAATATAGAACCGTCAAGAAGTTGAAATAGGTGGTTTCCTGCTCGTTTTTAATCGAATTAAAATGACCACCCGTCGAGCTATCACGGAAACTCTTAGAGACGTAAAAGAAATAAGACTTCCTTTTGGCAAGAACAAATTTGAGCTACCGTCCGTTACCAAAGTCACTCTAGTATCTTCGTTTAAGATTTCCGCTCGTGACCACCAAGGCAGAACTAGAAACGGCCCCCAGGTCTGAAAACGGGTGTGGAAAATGGCATATTTTGGTCTGAAATACCGTCAGGATTTGGGGAACGGGGCGGCACACCCCTACCAAGAATTCAGGGGAGCACCTCCCGGGTGGGCTATGTGGAACTCTCGCCTCACCGCGCCAAATCATATCGCACTTTCAAAAAGACAAACACAAGTAAAGCCCTAGTTTACAAATTTTGAAATTCTCGTCCATAAGAACCAGCTGTGCTTTTTACGGTGTTAACAACCAAATTAATAAGTGCAAATTGATTTCAGCTGCAGTTTATTACCCGACTAAAACAGCTACTACAGGGCGGGACATCGCTGAATTGATAACCCAAGTCAGCTGTAAAAATTTTACCCTCAGCTGCATTTTAGTACCCCGCCAATCAAAGCGGCTACTGCTGCGGAACATCCCTCAAGTGATAACCCAAGCCAGCTGTAAAAATTAAAACTGAAGTCACGTTTTTCACTGAAGTCTTGACAAGTCCAGTCAAAACGACAAATCCCACGCTTTACTGAGCTAGCCAATTTACTAAAAGAATGTAGGAGCATCACACGTGAGCGCATGTGTTTAATGTCCGTTTACTCCTCAAATTGTTCAGTTTTGCTAACCCGCGACGAGCACATCAAGGTATATTTTTTGTGAAGAAACATATTTGCCTGCATGTGAAATGTAATTGCCTTCCTGCTCAAAACCTTAACGAAATCGTTCTGAAAAAAGCGCATTGTCCTTCAATTTTATTTCTGTGAAATCTAGTTGGAATGTTGGTACACAACTCGAACTGAATTGAATTCCTTTGGTCAAACATACCAACAATCACAAAAGAAAGTAAGGGTAAAGGTAAAGTTACAGCTTATTTAACGTCGGAAGTTCCTTTAATCTCTAGAGAGTATTCTCCCAGGAACCCGACGGTGCGCTCATTTTACCCCCCTCTTTCCACCAGTGCTCCGTTTTAAGGGTATTTAAAGCTACTTAAGCTACACTGAAAGGAAAGAAATCGAAACAAGGATGTGAGATCCAGGGATCGAACTCAGGACCTTACCAAGGCCGCGCACTAACCGACTGTGCCACCCTTGCCCCTTAAAGTGAAGTAAACAAGCCAGTGAGTTCAACAACATGAAATGTGGCATACCAAGTTAAGTTTGGGTTTTCACGCAGTTTTAAAATTAAGAATGCCCTCCATATGCACATAAAATGAGCATGTCCTTAAAAAATCTATTAAGTTGTTTACCTTTATTGACTAAAGAATATCAGAATTAATATATCTTATTTAGGGTGCCTGTTATTTATGTAATTAGAATTTGGACTCAACACAAACCCTTAAGTGGGAATAAACACAAAACATACCTATTTATTAACCGTAAACTAAGACTTAAAACAGCTTGAAACACTAAATGCGTACGCTTGAAACTCGTGCCCTCTGCACAATGCAGGGCGGTGGATTTCGTGCTGGGCTTTTGGAGATTTACGGCATATTTAAGGATTTTCAGCTGATCAACACTACGACGGCATGTGATTTATTGAAGACGTATCTACCAGAAGTGAGAAGCCTTACTTTACAAGAAATAACACACAAACTGCGGTGATAAACATGACAAGAAAACTTTGATTATTCTGATGTAATTCCCTTCCGCAGACTAACTTTTAAAAAATTATTTGCCAAAATACCGCAGTGGTGAAATATAACACTTCCAAGAAGGGCGAGCACTAGCTGACTTCCAAATTCCATTTTAAGTGTTGTCAATGATAACATTTGAAGGTACTCGAACCACTGTTAGGGGTTCTAACTATTTCCGACGATGTGCTAATTAAAGCCAAATTGGCACAGTTGTCAAGTACACATTAACCTCTTTTTAAAAAACCCTATGAGTAAGTGTCAAGTGATACTTGACAGCACAACATTCATAACGAACGACTATTTCTGGAAGCCATTCAACGTTGTCAAGCTGCGCTACGCATGAAAACATGCTGTGTTGAGAAAAGTTCAGTCGCTAGTCATTACATTTCAGCTTCCTGCACGCTTGCATGCCACCGTATGGGCAACATCAACACTTCGATTATCGTGCATCGAATGGTCACGTCATCGCGCTGTGCATGTAAATTGTGCAGATAGCACCACCACTGATTTAGCCAGAGAATACATCGATCGGTTTACTACGTAGTTCAGATCATACAGCGCGCGTCATATATCTATAATTTCAGATCTAGAGGAGAAAGGTATCAGGTTTATCTCAGTCAACGATACTTCGACCATGAACTCTGAAAATCCGCCACCTTGACCTGCTCTCTAGTTGCACCAATGGAGGTCTTCACGTATACATGCTTACAGTACATACACAGACGTTCTTCTAGTCGGTTATTCTACCTCATGTCAGGCCCGTAGCAGGGCTAGAGGCAGGGCGGTGGGGGCTCAAGTTCCCCCAGAATTTTTGGAAGATCAAAAATAGTTTTACCAAAAAACACCAAAAGATACTACGACAGCGACGTTAGCGAAACATCATCTGTAAAGTGAATTCGCGTTCTTTTAAACTTCATCGCGATTCTTCCAATTCACTAAATCTCCTGCAGTCAAATTCTAAGGACCGGTTCCAAGTTGACAAAGAAGACGGAGAATATATCGTCTGGTGTTTACGTCCTCCATGCAATGTGAAATTATGACGAAGTGCGAAGAATGTGCAGAGTTGATTTTTCGCTTAATAAACCTATTGATTTTATGTTCTCCTTACCGTCACAGTCGCCAAGTCACCTTAAACTCTCTAATGTCTGCGACGGGGGAGGGGTAGCTTTGCTTGGCCAACTTCCTGAGCCCCCACCCCCCAGGTTGTTTGCCTTGTTACGGTCCTGAATGTAGAAGGATCATTCAAGAGCTGTTTCAGATGGTGACTCAGATGGTGACACGGTTTTGTTTTACTGCTTTTCAATTGAAACTGGGCAACTCAAAGTAAAAACAACAAAAATTTCAACCTCGTTCCCAGAACCTTTTCCCTGGCTTGGGGGTGGGGCGGGCCCAAGCCAGGAAAAGGTTCTGGGAACGAGGTTGCAAAAACTTCCTTACCTCGTTCCTATACTTTGAATGCTGTGAGATAAGAAGAGAACCAAATACGTCGCCGACTTCTTCTGCCTTCATCACGTTGTTAGAAACGATGTTGAAGAGATGGGAAAACAACGACTTCCATAATTTGATAAGTGAACTCTCAACGTGTTGTCTAGAAAACAAACAAAAACAAAAAAATGTCCAAGCTAAGGTGGAGCATCAAAACTAAATTAAGACTAAAGGTTAGACATGTGTAAGCAAACTGTTTGAAGATAAACTTTTGTTTGACATTGTGTATCAAAACGGATAACCTGATTCTTTGCAGAACCCCATCTTCTGGCTTGCTTGCTTTCCTTTATTAGATTTGGTCCGACGAAGGGCTAACGCTCGAAACGTCAGCTTTTACAATCCCTGTACGGTGGCCAGTTTACATTCTTGTGTACTTTCCAAATAACCAGTGTGTTTATATGTTAATACACCGATATAGGCACCATACCTCGTTATCCGGACGAATGTAAAACCCTTAATTTTAAACACCTTAAAAATCGAACTCCTTGAGTTGTCTAACATTTTTCGTGTGCTGTGACTGGTTGTGTTCACTGTGTGTTGCAGTTGTCTAGCAAGTAGTTGAGTCCAACGAGATACGTGTCTTATACCTTTGGCGGGAAAACCGACGCGGCGGGCCATTTCAAATGGCGGGAATCCTGGCGCGGCGGCTTGGCGTGGCACATTATAGACAGTACAATAGGCTACTTTCAAAATTCAGCTTGATAGCAACGCCCAGGGGTCGTGAGCACAATAACAATAAAAACGAATTTTAAGGTTGTCCTCAGCTGAATTTTAATACGTAGCCTATTCAATTTTTTTCGCGAGACTCCGACATGACTGGTAGAAAGAGCATTACGACCTCCACCTTTAATTTTGTTTTACAGGGAAACTGAGCAAGTGTATGGAAGAGGCCAGCCAACAAGTGTCTAGAGGCGATAAAACCGTCAATACCTCTAGCAAATTTTCGTGCGATGACGATGAAAGATATTGGTAACAGGTAAGTAAATAAAGTAAACATTTTAGTCTTACCTTAGCTCTTTCTCAGATTTACAGGGGACACCTTCTGAAAACACTCTGTCTGGAATGAGGCAACCGGCGAGAGAACTAGAGACCAACAGCGGCAGTTCCTCGAGCACAATCATACTGATCGTGTTCGGGTCAAAAGACTGAAGACTACTTCCAACCTCCGCAGCTCTGAAAACGAAGGAAGCTTCAGAATACTATTTTAACACGGCTACAGGCATGTCTTAGTGTGTTGGTCACACACACTATTTACAGGTAAAGCCATTTTGTTTTAAGTATATTTACAACAACTAATTTAACGACGGAATGAATAATTCCTCAAAGAGCACCCCAAAAATTACAGTAAAACGGCCCGAGTCTCAGAGAACTACATGTTCGTGCAGTAATGAGAATTTAACGTACGTTAGTGCACAGAGGTTCAAACCTACGCAGAATTAACGGAACGTCCTTGGTCATGCTACTCCGTTATTTCTACAGTAATGGCCGGAGGGATAGCGGCATCACACGCGCGTATAATGCGTGTAAATCCGCCCTATTGCGCGCATTTAACACGTGCGTTTCGCGAGCAAAACGTTGCATCGACCGGTCTTGACTTGAACAAATAATTCGATTTCGTGCGTTCGATCTGACTTGCATTTGTCTTCGTTGAATGGAACGGCCTGACCTTGGTATGGCTTAAATGAACGTTCACATTTCTTTCAGGACCTTTGTTTATCGCTTCGATTTCAGTTAAGATTAAAATAAGTCACGAGAAAGGCGATAAATGACTTTTGATTATTCGTTTCCATACTCGGGACACATTTTTTTCCGACATCATACCTTGTGATCTCCTGGCGCATGTCTGAGCTGCACTGCGGTGACCGATAGAGAGCCTCTGGACTGAACGACACCTCAACATCAGCATCCACAGCTTGAAGCAGCGCCAAGAAACCATCCAAACCGACCGCAGGCTCCTTCGACTCTTCTACCTTTTTCGTTACAGATTCCTCCACCTCTTCCTTGGGTAATGACTCCTTTGCTTCCTCTTCCCTCTCTTGTAGGTGTAAAACCTCATTAGAAACACTCTTCCTTTCATTTTCACCGCTCCCTAGACTCGTCATCTTAGGCGGCTGCTTCGAGCTATCATCTAAACTACTTGACAGTCTTCTATCTCCTTGATCAAGTACAGGCAGTTCATTGTGATCCTCGCTATCTTCCAAGGTTACAGATTCAGGAATATCCTCGCTGATGTCTTCAGTGATACTCTTGGCAGTATCAGGCACAACAGCTGACGCACTGGGGCCTGTTAATATCTCCTCTTCCTGGGCAGCGTTATTCAGTTTCGCCTCCTCACCATGCTGCATACTATCTTGCCTATCTGTTTTCTGCAAAGCAGAAGGAACATAATTTTCGTTTCCATCTGGAAGACTGAGGTCACTTAAATCCAAGCTTTCGTCTTCATCACTCAACTCGGCTTCTTTAATCTTACTCGACTGCGCAAGTTCTTCATTATTTATATCCCCTGTACTTGCATCTTCAGGTTCATTTCCTAAACCCTCACGCTGTCCCTGATATTCAGCAATTTGTCCTGTCTTCACTATGGTCACCAGCATCTTTGGTGACTCATCGCGCTCCACCTCAAGTGCTCGATCTTTCACAGCCGTTTTCGTCCCCTCACTTGTTAAACTTTGACGTTTTAATACATCTTCCTTCTCTGGTTTTTCAGCCTTTATATTGTTCACCGTCGCTTTAGGAGGAGAGTGTTCAGAAGAAGACGGAGTGAAAGAGACTCCCTCTTGGATTTCATCTTGACGAGTATCACTACCCTCTGCTGTAGATTCGATGACTGTAGACGAAAGCAAAGCCTCAGGAAAACTAGACGTTGGAATGTTTCCCTCCAAAGGTTTTTCTGGAGAAACATAGGGCTGATTGGCTGGAAACAGGAGTCTTGTACCTTGAGAGGCTTCGTGTCCAGTGGCCATGACGGGTCTTGTTGGTAGCTTGTTGATGAATTTCTGTTGGATAAAGATTTTACGATAATAGTCAATACCATAGAGATGTCATTGAGACACAAAGTAAGCATTAAATTACAAAAGTCATAGAGATCTTGTGAATGCAAAATTGCACATTAGGTTTGTAATAATACAGAGTTTGCTTGTACAGTTTAGGTACCACAAAAAGGAAGAACAAAATACACAAAATCGTTTCTAATTGGGCAGTCGGACACCACTGATGGTCGTGTGCATTACAATACCACCTCACATTTATGTTGTGGCAAGCAAGCAATGAATAACGGAGCATTTCAATTTCTGTGGAGTAGATGTCTAGGCGTTTTCCAAATGTTAGTCTGTGGTCAGATGGGCCACCTTAATATCCTGTAACAAGAATAAATCTGCGCAATACCTCATCAACTAAAGCATCACCCCTGCCACTATCACCCCTTTGCATGCTGGGTGGATCTTGTCTTGCCAGTCTCTCATCTCCATAGTAACCACTTGGCTGTCCATCATAGTAATGCCTACCCAGTCCACTGTGGTCATAAGGCCCTTGGTGGACCCCACCACCCAGATATGATCTCTGTAGCTCTGTTCTTGGTTCATAAGGTGCTGCTGGTCTCAAACCTTGAGGCTGTCCACGCAGAAGTCCAGGCTGCACATACCTTGTATCAGGAGAGAAATTTCTAGAGATTTCCCCAGAGGGTTGTTGTCTAGCATAAAATTGTCCACCAGATGATGCAAGGTAGGGGTTTGAGGAACTCTGGGGGAAATTGCCAGGCTCTCTGCTAGTTGATGCAAACTGACTCTGATATTGTTTCTCCATGCTATCAAATTGTCTGTGAGAATCATAAAATCTGGGAGATTGCCATTGAGAATCAACTTGCTGCGAATATTGTGATCGTGGCAGATCACCATCATGTATGTGAGGAAAGTTAGAATGCCTCTCATGGTAAGAGAATTCATCATATGGACTCTGGATCTGACTGGAGTATAAATCACCAGTGAATCGTGTCTCTGGAGGAGACCTGTCATACACAGCACCTCTGTCAAAAGGCACTGATCTGGGAGGATGAACTTGCGTACTTGATAACTGACTGTTACTGATATTTCTTGGCTCTAACATGGCAGCCCTTGAAGAGGATGAAGGATGTAAAAGAGGGACAGTGGTTGCCTGTAAGGAGAAAGAAAGCAGATGAATAAATTTTCAGTAAGAGACATCCAAGGATGGTGTCTTGTCTTTCAAGGAAACAACATACATGTATCAGCAGCGTATAGAGATGTTTTTGAAAATGAAACCCATAACAGGAGTGTAATTAAGTCACACTCAAGCCAATGGAGACCCATGTTACCATGGATGCTAGTCCACCTAATGTTACCCTTGGCAGTGTGCTGCTGATAGCCATGCACCCAACATGGTAAGGAGACAGACTGTACATGTATGAAGTAAAATTTCTTGTCTCGTGAAACAAAACAGGTTGCTTAAATTGTAGCATGACCAGATGCCTTTTCAGCTTTTGTTTCATATGTAGTGTCTGGTCATGCAGGCTACTTAAATTGCATCCGACTTGTAATGAGCTAGTGACTACTACTGTGGAACCAAGAGCATGAAACCATTTTAATTTACTTACATTTCTTGTAGAGCCATTTCTACTTTGCTGTTGACCCAATCTGTAATTCTCCAAGTCCTCTCTCCATCGTGGATACATTTTATTGATGTAGTTTTCATACTGTTGCTGTGGTTGTCAAGTGACAGAAAACCAAAGCACACAATGAGATTGTCATTGCCATTATCATAAACATTTTTTTAAATAAAAACTAGTGAGCAGCATACAGCAACAGATCTTGTCAACTTTGTTTATTATCCAACCAGTTTCTTCTGATCAAACAGACTTCATAAGGGATTTAACAAGATCGATGAAAGAACTAGTTTTATACTTAACAGAACTTACAGTATAAATCACACTCAGATAGGGTGTGGACAGCAAAAAATGTCCACCAAAATATACGTGCAGGATAATACATAAATCCTGCATTAAGAAATAAGTAATGTTTAATTTTGAGGCTCACAATTTAACATTAAATCGTGAGCTGCAAATTGAAACATTGCACTGAAAGAAGCTGGCAAAGAAAGATTGGACATATATCCAGGAGATGATTCCTGGGCACCCAAGGGGGAGGGTAAATTCACATAATAATATATTCTACCAGCACCTTGTATGTTTTTAGCCTTTCTGTTTTGACAGCTAGCACAGCAGCGTGTTGTTCCACTCTTTCAAAATCTTTCAGCAACTCTCTATTTCTCTGCTTGCTTCTTTTCTCCTGATCACAGATCTTCTTCCATTGTATTTCTAGCTTACTTGCTTCCAGTTTGCTTTTGAAAAAAAACAGCCAAAATATTTCATGGCAGGTATTTAGGCAAGAAATATCACTTTTTCATTTAAAGAGGTCGTATCGATAGAGTGTTTTCACATGATGTCAGAGCAGCCATGTTGGTGCAACAAAACAAAGGAATGGCAGCCATATTGGTGTACCAGGGTAACCCTCTGGGAATTTAACTATATTTTTATGCAAACACTTTCTTTTGTTTCATTAAGAACTGCAGTCAATATGGCCGCTGATCATGTGAGTGAAAACGCTCTATTGCTGAAAAAGGTCAAGGTAAAACGATGATTGCATAGCTAAGCTGGTTATTTACTAGCAAAATAAGTTTTCTTCTCTCTACTCACAGTTTCTGGGTGGAGCTCAAGTGTGAAATAAAATCGTCATCAAACAAACTGGGTTTTTCAGCTGGTCTTGACACCTTCATGACACCTGTGCATTCGATGAGAGAAGAGATCTGATAAATTCAGGATCTCGAACAAACCGATTTGAATCACCAGTATCGTTCTGCGTTTCTAGGTTATGTAGTTATGACTTCAGTTACAAGGTAGCTGTACTGATTAACTTTTGAAAACAATGTACATACGCATAATACACAAGGAAGTGCGCGAGCGAGAACTTTCATCGACGGTTGCTACGCCAACAATACATTCAGAAGATAAGTGAGATCTTACTAAAGCTCCAAAAAAAAATGCCGTATAATTACCGTTTGAAGAGACAAATGCAAATCATCAGTTGTGGTAGAAATGCGCGTGTTTTTCTCCTCTGCAGAATATTCAACGACTCACACATCAAAACATTCTATCCGCCATTTTTCCAAATCTGAGAAATTTTGCCATATTCGGTATTCAAAGTCCCAGTCCTTTGCGCGGTCATGTTAATCACGCCTGGCAGAAAACGCAAAAATGAACCTCTCTCCAGCTGATCACTGATGTGTGTTGTGTCGTCATGGCTTCTAACGAAGGTAACACTATCATTTTCCATTATTTAACCAGATAAAGCCTGATATATTCTGTTGGAGAAGTTGTGTTCATTCAATTTAAGCTTAATTATGTGAGTTCAATTCATTTTGTAAAAGAAATGCCGGTTCATATTGAAACACCTTCATTGCTAGCCGTGAAAGTGGAGGCGAGGAATTCGAAACAAGGAAGTAGAACCTTTGCACAAGTCTAACTTCGTTTACGTCGACGAATCTTCGAAATACTGTTCATAAAATAAAGGAAAATAAAATTTGAACCAAGGATAAAATTGAACCACAACAGATGCACTGTGGATATCGAGATCACATGATTACTTGTCACATTTTCCATTTTCACAGGCCTCCACCAGGTACTGCGATGTATGTTGTTGATACCCTGATATTTCATTGTACTGTTTGCTTCTGTAATGATTGGTGAAAGTAATTATACCTCTACTGCCTCTACACTAGTTTTAGCTGAACGACTCTATAACTTTTGTCCATTGTTTACTTTACAAAGGCCTCCAACACATTTAAATGAGGTTGACCAGAGTGACCCTATATTCTGTAGTTGCTTCTAACTTACTTAACCACAAGTCAGTCTTGCTGTGCGAATCCAAAAACTGTGAACACTTTAATTCAATTTTAACATTTCTAGCCGCAACCAACCAGGAGCAACATGAAACCACAAACTAATACCGTTACTGTTTGCAGTTTAGTTTTCTTGCGCATGATCAGCATTTTACTTGAAACACAATAACGTTCCAAAAATATTTCTAGTGTTCACGGTTTTCAGATTTTCACAGTAACAGAGAGTGCATGTTTGTCAGACAAACCACCAGCAGAAAATCAAGAAAAAGAAAGCACTGGAGCTGCTGGGGGCAAAGAAGAGGACAATCCTGAAAGTAAATTTGCTCAAGTTTAATTTTTTCTATTATCAGTTATTCCTTTGTTGTTTTAAACTGTACCATAACATTTTTTAAGTGTTTATATCAACATTTTTGAACAGTGGCTGCTTGATCAAATCATGAGATCTTGGCAATCTTAAGTTACATAAAAAATATGCATAAATTGACCAATCACAGTGTGCATACTAACTAGAGATACAATTGATTTTTATGTTGTACTGACCTATTCAGGTTGCAATTTAGTGTTTTAATAGGTTTAAAAATTTTAAATAAAGTGATGTTCATTTTTCCTCAGCCTACAACTACTCACTATTTCATCAAGATGTTAAATGACAAAGGACAGTTACTTCGAAATTACACTCAGGTACAGTCTATGGTTCATAGTCTTGGTCTAACTAATACATTAACACAGCCATCTGGAGTAGTAAGGTTGTGAGAAGGAACGGTTTCTTCAATTGTTTCTTTTTAAGTAACTGGACAGTTTGATTCAGATTCATTCTATGGTCTTGGATACAAGGAAAGAAACCATGCCCCATAAACGTCTCACTGATAGAAGGAATCATATTTTTGAAAAGCATACAGCATCATGAATCTACTTATTAAGATGTCTTTAACAAAAGAAGTTTTGCCATGTGAGGTAATTACTAATGGCTGTGATACATTTATAATCTGACTGGAAGTCAATGCCTGTTAACATTTTTCTCAGAATATTGACACTCTAGAACGTGTGGCTGGCATTCCAGCAGATGCCCTTGTTGAAGCTCATGGATCATTTCACACAGCTCACTGCCTCAATTGTAGGAAAGAATATCCACATGAGTGGATTCGAGGTATTGAAGACTGAGGATTTTAATTAACATATCTGAACTTAGCTGAGAGCTCTTTGTGAGAAGTTGGTTCCAAAATAAGATGAACTCCATTTTCATATTATTCAGGTGTGTTCATAATTGGCAATGTGCTTACCACCTGTTCTCTGAAAAGCCCTGGCTGTAGCTGTTATGCTGATGCAGCAGCAGCTGTATTTTCAAATCAGAGCAAAGAGCATTCAGTGAATCAATTACAAGTTTTTTTTTTTCTTGCAGATGAAGTGTTTTCAGATAAAGTTCCTCATTGTACTGAATGCGAAGGAGTAGTTAAACCAGGTTTGTAAAGATTATTTAGTTGGTTTAATTAAATCACAGATTGTATTAAGATAGTAAATATTTTTGTTTGTATCCTTCAGACATCATATTTTTTGGCGAGTCCTTACCTGAGCGCTTCCACCAGTTAGTTAAAGAGGTAAATAACTCACTGATAAAAGTAATATTCCTGAACTGCAGATTGACACAATAGAGTCCAGTGTATAGTGTGGTAATTTCTCATGCAAACCAATCACAAACAACAGTAACTGTACCCATGACCTCATTCAGCTTTGTTATTGCTGTTTTAACAGGATATGCCCAAATGCGATCTTCTGATTGTGATGGGTACCTCGTTAGTCGTGCAGCCATTTGCCTCACTTGTAGACAGGTAAGATGAGGTTTGGATTAACCCTTTCACTCCGCACTGTTCCTGTATTATTGTAAGTATTGTACTTGTTCTTGTATTGACTGTAATTCTTGTACCTGTTTTGTCAAATTAAAAAAAAAATCCTTTCACTCCCACGATTGATTAACATGTAACCTCTCCTCAAAATTTCAATACATTGTAAAGTAAACAGGTGATGAGAATAGACAAATATTATTTATCAGTCGGAGGGTGTAATCTTAAAATAACACCAAATTCTCTTAACTCATTTACAGGGATATGTATGGCAGCCTGAAGGGAGAATTGCTAATCAGATCGTGGGAGTTAAAGGGTCAACTACCAAATGTATATTGTACTTTTGTTTTTAAGCATTAACACTTTAACGTTAAATTTTGTAGATGATGTTTATGAAATAAATCATATATACATCACTGAATGAAGGATGATCCTCGCAGTTGTGAACGCAATTTTTACACTTACGTAAAGAAGTCTGAAGAAGAATTCAGGAGTTCAACGGGGTTTGAACCCACAACCTCGCGATGCCGGTGAGTTATGAAGCCACTCACGTTGGGAGCAGGTCAATTGTGTGTTCATAGCTTCATAGCTTCATAGCTCAGTTGGTTACAGCATCGCATCGGTATCGCGAGGTCACGATTTCAAACCCCGTTGACGTCCTGATTTTTTCTTGGTTCTTTACGCAATTGCAAAAATTGCGTTCACAACTGCGAGGATCATCCGTCATTTGATAGCAGTAAATTTTCTTGTTTTGTTTGTTTGTTTGTTATCTCTTTCTATAGAGTTCCAGAGACAACACCAAGACTGTTGATTAATAAAGAAAAGTGTGGCCAAGGGGTAGGTTTAGCTTATAAACTCTTTCGCTTGCTGCGGCACGCTTCTGTAACAGTTACATGTATTGTTCATTGTCTTCCTTGTCCCTTGCTTTTGTTTGCTGTAAGTGAATCAACAACTATCTCTTTTGTTTGTATTTTCAGGTTGATTTCTTGTCATTGTTGATGGGAATCAGGAGTGGATTTCAGTTTGATTCCGATGATAATTACAGGTAAGTCGAACAACTGAGGATATTTTTTGTACGGCACTTCTCAGATAATCCACTAAACCAAACGGCCGGCTCTTTGTGAGCAATTTAACTTGAAACAAATTTACTTTTCTTGTGTCTTTTCGAAAATTTCAAGTTGCATCTACAGCGACTGTATGTAAGTAAATTTTTGGTGAAAGCTGTCTCTGCATATCACTCTTCAGCTGAGATGTTTGCGTGTTTTTTTCAGTGCTGCACGGTTCACATAAAGAATATAATTGCATTCCCTTGTGTCTCGCTTCATCGGGTATCATGTATTTCTTTTTTTTTTCCTTCTGCTGTAGAGATGTGATGTGGCAAGGTACCACTGATGACGGCTGTCTTGCACTGGCTGATTTACTGGGATGGAAGGTGAGACACTGCGCGGCAGTTCAAGTTTTTCACAAATCCAGAAGATTTTCATTTGCGATTAAAAAACTGGAATTGCTTCAAGTGAAACTCGATTCTCTCGAGTCTTTTAACTAATATACCGATAAAGGGGATAGTTTCCAAAGAAACTGTGGTGTGTCGGTGGGGACGTTGTACACAAAAGTTTAGTGTAATCAACAGAGTTGATAACGTAATCGACCACCGTACAGGGATTCTAAAAGCTGACGTTTTAAGCGTTTAATAGGGAACTTAAGCAACGACGACGGCGACGGCAACGAAAACGTAATTCCAAAACATAACTTCTCGTTTTTGTAACTTTTTCGCAATTATTCTAATTTGTTAAGCATGAAAGATGCTGGCGAGCTGTCCAGGGTCTAAGTTGTTGTGAACGGTGTTAAAGCAAAGAAAAAGAAAGAAAAACTTACCGTCGCGCGGTCACGTTCTGGAGAAAACCCAAAATCTGGTCATTTCACGTTGTTGTTTTGCAGAGGACGGCAAAGAAATGTACCAAAATTTAAAACGCACGTGCAGAGTATTGTTTTTGCTCATTAAGCCTATTGTTTTGTGGCGTTCTCGGTGCCGTTGCCGTCGTCGTTACTTAAGTTCCCTAATAGCTAGCTCTTCGCCGGGGTTCTCTCTCACGAAGGGTTAACGCTCGAAAAGTCAGCTTTTGCAATCGCTGTATGGTTGTCAGTTTACATTAACAACTGATACTATAAAGCCACATTTTAATATACCGGTAATCCTGTTGGGATGATGACTGGATAGAAAACGCCATATGAACACTGAAGGGTTTGTTTTTTTCTATTCTTAACAGGGTGAACTGTTGAAGTTTGTCGAGACAGAGCACAAAAGGCTGAAAAACGCTGATGAAACACCGAATTCAAAAGGTGCCAGGCAGTGACGTGTATCTGTATGCGTTATAGTTTCTTCTTGTCGTTGTAATGAAGTGTCTTTGTTTTCTTTACAGGTCATAACAAAGGAGGCAAAACGTCTGTCGAAGATAGTTCGCCAACAAGGAGTAAGCCAGGGAAAAGTACCTCCACAAGGGATGCTTCATCCCAAGGCTCCTCATCAAAGAGTACCTCTCCTAAGAGTACTCCAGGAAAGGGATCCAACAAGGGCTCTTTGTAAGCAGCACTAATATGTATTCTAAACTGTAAATGCTAGGTAACGGTATTTATTGCGTTTCGTCTTTCTTTTAGCTAGCAGTTATTGTAGCTATATTTATTGGTGGTCGCTTCGCCTACAAGTCGTCATCTGAAACATGTATACAATATAATTCGTCTCGCAGCTATGAGGCCACGGTATCACGTACGTCCTATGTTTGGCGGTACGAAAACCAGTGAAAAATAATGAATCGTTGATAGGTCGCAGCAGGTTGGCTTTTACATTTTCTCACCAGTTGGGGCTGCCAAGAATAAAATCTTTCTTTCAATGAATGGTGTCATTGAATTTATCGAGGTATTTGTGCGACGAATTATCACAATTGGGCTTGTTCGTTACGTTTAACTCCCAAGATCTGATTATTAATTCTCCTTTCTGGCTGCTATACAGTTCCTTGTACAATAGTTAGGAGAATTTGGAGTTATATCAAGACAACACCCTCTTAGGGGGCTGATAAATTTGTCTATTCTCATCACCTGTCTGTTGAACAATGTATATTATAAGGAGAAGTCACATACTAATCAGTTTTAAGAGTATAAGGTTAACAAGTTTTCAGACATGTGAGTAGTGAATTTACTTCTCCATAACAAGTAAACAAAGAGAATAAGAGTTTAAAAAAATCTCCTTGCTCTCGAAACTTGCTCTCGAAATTTTTTTTTCCAAGGAATTTAACAGACCGATGGTCTTTGGTTCATCAGACACGAAGAACGTTTAGTACTTTTAGTCAGTATTTGAACCATGCAAAGTAAAGAAAACAAAAATTTGTGGGTTTGTTGCCCCTTCACATGTCCTATAAAGTTAGTGGAGAGAAATTGTTAAAATATCAAACTATTTCATCTTGTGCGATCCTGTCCTCAATTCTCGTGACCACTCTGTTTACAAGGAGAAATTTGATGGTGATCACTCGTAGGGTTTAGAGGGTTGACATGGGTGTTTTATTTCTAAAACCTTTTAGTAAGAGTTGCTCCTACTCTAGTATAAAATAAAATTATATTACCGGTAAGTTTGTGTCTGACTCTTTCGTACGTCTCTGAAATAGTTTCAAAGCCGCAAAAATCTTTGCATCAAAATGAAATTGAGATTAAATTAAGGTCCACGAAAATTTCCATTATAACAAAAATGGAGGGTTACTGACAACATGAACCAGCAATGATAACTTTTGTTTATTTTTGCGATTTGCAAACATTATTATCTCGCAACATCAAAGGTATAATAAATAAGGTCAAGCACGTCGGCACTGAGACGTACATTTGAAGCGTATTTTGACCCAAGTCTAACTGCCGTTGATGATGAATTAAGACCAGCTATCTTCAAATCGTTTTATCCCAATTCCCTATCACAGGATTGTGCCCAAATCATACCCTATACCCTCCAGAAGGACAGCCAATGTTGGAGCAATGTTAAAGCAATGTTGGGGCAATGGAGGGCAATGTAAGAGCAATGTTAAGCTGTCCTTCTGGAGGGTATGAGGTTTGTGGTCTCACACACCTGCTGTGGTTTATGGGTAATCAGGTACGTTAACAGTCAACATAGCGTGAAAACCAAATCAAAAGAGTTTTGCAATCAAGTGTGGCACTTAAGGCTTGTCCAGGCATTAATAACTCTTCCGACTCATAACGGCGAACGCTTGTATGTTGCTGCAAGGCAGGACGCCTTTATTTCCGTTAAGAACCTGTTCCAGAGAAAGCGTGATGTTTCCATGAGCTCGTAGGTGATTCAAAAAATGATATGGTAAGTTTAATTTTCGGCTTTGTAATTATAATCAGAATAAGTTGAGGTAGAATACGAGATTTTTCTGCCCATTCACGACTGGTAGCATGGACGATGCGTTCGTGAGATTGTTCCCTTCTTATCGTGGCTTTGACGTCTTATGTGGATTAAATTCTCTGTTGACCGCCAACTTTCACTCTGCATGGGTATCGCCGTAAGTCAACTGTTTTTTATTGACACCATGAAACCGTACTTCCACATATTTCACCGAAGCAAGACTGATTCTCAATGTTTGGCAAGAGTTGCGACATGTTACAGCATTGAAGCGTGTACGTATTAAGCAGGGGACACGAGAAACGTGTCCCCTATTTAATACTTACTCTACAGTTAACTCTAAACCGAGCTTCAGAATCCGAAAAAAATTAGTACTTCCGGTGTTGATATTTCTTCCGTAACTAACAACGTTTTTGTTATTCAAGTCACACTTATTTCGGAGCTCAAAGCGCGCGCATGAGAGTAATAATTATAGGTTGTTACGTGGAAAGCTTACAGTTCAATCACAAATTAGTCTCACTGCCGTAAAGAATGCTGTGTTCTCACATCTTGTCGCGAAAAATAAGGATCACAACAACTCTTCAACCGAATTAAATTTATTATCATGGAGGTATGTAAACTTCTGGGTGCCGCCGCTGAAATTATTGGTAACAGTCTTGTTGTCACAATTCTTGGTTTTCAACCACGTGACAGGGCGGCCATGTTGGGGGTCAAAACAATAGGAAATTCTTTTGAAGAATTTACATAAAAATAGAATTTAGTTCCCAGCGGAGAGAAAGGCTATTGTTCTTGACCACCAACATGGCCGCCATGACGTCACTTGCAAACCAGCAATAACAAGTATATGAAGAAACTTTCAGATTGAAGCCAATCGGCTTTCGAGTTGAGAGGTCAGTTGATGTACAAATTGCATCATTTTCTCACTTTCACTCTTTCATTTAGGCCTCGTTTCAGGATGAACCTGACTGAAAAAGAAAACTGAAGGTGTATAAACTGTTACTTAACCATTGCCGGTGTTTTCTACCGCTGATCATACGTCCGCAGCAATAATGCTTCGTGCATTAGTTCAGTGCGTAAACTGATGCCAAGTGAGAAACAATGAAGAACACGTGTCATGTCGCAACTTTCTTGCGCGCAACGATGTTTCCGTTGAGCGTTTAGTGGCATGCGGTGGCGCGTACAAATTTTTAAAGCGCGCAGTTGTGGCGAATTTATGTAACGAAAATTTTAAACCGTTTCAGTCACGAGGTGAGCGGAGTTGTCAGTTTTCAATAAACAAAGAAGACGGAATATAACTGATTCCCACTTTCCTCTTCACACAGTCAAGAAAAAGATTGGAAAGAAACAAAACCAGCCTTTCGGCGCCCGAAAAGTCAACTGCTTCCATATTTCAAGGGGATCATCCACTGCCATTCGAGGACGAGCAAAGGAGAACAGAGTTTATAGCTAACGTCAAGTTAAGATGTGAAAACATTTTGAGGCAGGTATGCCCATCCAACAGTTGTACTAGTGCTGCTGTTGTAAGCGGGGTGCGTACAGATTCTGTGAGTTCTAACAGGAATCTGAGGACAACTAAAGGTGTTTTGGAATTTGAAAATCATAAGCAGAGCTCCGAGTCTGCGGAAATAAATCAACAGGAAGCAATAAAACACAGAATTGACAAACAAACTGATCGGATTATGGAACTTGTGCGACAAAAGGTAAGTTGATTACAATTTAGCGAAGTCTTTCTGGCCTTGTCAAAGCACTTGTAATGTGTGTTTCAATTGCTCTTCTGATTTTCTGTCATGCTTTTAAAACTGGAAGCAATTTTACCGGTCAAACTCTGTTGGTCGGCGATTAAAGTTTCGTTTTCTAGTTTCAGGTAAAAAGCCTTCCAGGTTTGACATGTCATTCCAACGTTTTTCGCAATTCATGTGTTAGTGGTGCGTGGACAGTCTTGTTTTTTTTGCTAACCAAAGCCGGGAAAACAAAGTTGAAGAAAGTGCCCGGGTCACGAATGTACTAGTATCTGCTGCGAATTACATATAATCCTATAGAAAGCCCATGGCCACTTACATTTTATCTTTGCTTATGTACTCTTAGTTAGGGTACGCGCGCTGTCCAAGTAGCGGAGTGAATTTTCCTTTATAAAATAGTTGCAACATTGATGAATGTGACTATATTTCCTTCTTTCAGTCAAGTGGTAAAAACCTTAGCTACAATGTATAACTTTCAGGATCATTGAGGCGCCCAACATCCTATCTCCACCCCACCCGCTTCCCCATCCACCAAAACCACTGCCGTCACCGTAAAGGACAGCAGAAAAGAGAGGGCAAGTTTTCAATGCTGGTTACTTAAATCTGACTTTTTTTTTTAATCAGCCTAGGAAGCAACACTTAAGTCTTGAAGAGTTTCTCGCAAGGCATTGTGTTGACAATGAATCCCTGCAAGATAACAACTATGTCAATGAGGAACTGGATCAGAAGACCTCGCCTCAGTTTGCTTCAGGAGAGAAAACTGCCGGAACGCAAGTGAACACAGAGCCAACCGTGGCAGCAGATGTCTGTGATGGTATAGAGGAAAGAGAAGTAGAACACACATCAGGTGAAAGAGGAAAAAATTATTCTGGCCACTGTAATTTTTACATAGTCTCTAATGAAGAGAAAAAGCCGGGTTTGACAAAAGACGAGGATGAACTTGAAGAGCCCTCGTGGAGAAGAAAGTATATCGCTGAGAAGGCCGTTTGCGCCTTAGCCAGCTCAAATCAGACCGAAGAAGTTAACAACTTAATCGATGGCTACACTGTTGTTGAATATCTCAAGTTAAGGCACGACTGGAAAAAAGATAAGGAACGTACTAAGAAAATAGCAAAACTTATCGTCCAGGAAGTTTACGCTCGCATTGGATGTTACGAAAATTTTGTCAGGCGAGCAGAGTGGGCAGAGAAACCGGGCAACAATCAGACCGAGAATCCAAGTAACATTTCAGTGGCTTATAGCTCAAAGGGTCCATGCGAGAAGGTGTGTATTGTGTCTATTCAGAGAGATGCAATTCTTTTATATTCGTGCTAGAGTAGGCGTGTGCCGTCCGAACATGTAGTTTTATGTATCTCACTCGATGGCTTTCGTTTTCTTTGTTTTGCCATCAATACTATTCTATTGCCTAGTTGCATTTTTTCTCGTCACAGTAACAATTCTTTGCTACGGACCACATCATCCCCATCAGACCTGCGAACAAAATGACAAGTTTGGTTGAAAAAGAGTCATGTGTTACTTTTCACGTAGTTTGCCATGCTCGCGGCAATGCTTGTGATCTCTCGGTATTTACACGGAGCTGTGAAGCAACACAAGGCGAGCACAAGAAAGAAAGAAAGGTTTATCCATTGTTTTACAGTGGTTTGTTCTTAATAGCTTTCTTACGCTTAGCTTAGGCATTCCCTTTTATTTGTCTTTGCCCTTTCCGGCGTACCTGTAAATGACGCCAAAATATAGTATAGATTCTTTCTGACGTTTTTACACTAGAAATGCTTTGAATTAGAGCCATAGTTTGACGTAAAGAAGAGTACGTAAGCCTTTTACAAAACTTGAGAGAGTTTGGAAATACTATCTTCTTTATGTTAAAAACAGATAACGGAGATAGAGGGTTCTCAGGAGCCGGTTACAGGTGTCACGTGTGCCAACAGCGAGAAGAATTATGTGGGGGTACCAACTTCAGGAGTCCCGTGTATAGATCACGGGGAGAGGCCAACTGCAACAGTCGCAGGTGAAGATGCGAAAATAGACGATTTACAGATGCCCAATACACGAGCAACTTGTGATGGCATGAATCAACAGGTGAGACCTCTGCCCATTTCTCAAGTCACACGCGACAGAACAGGATGTGATGAAGCGATTTCTACTTCTTCACAGAACGATTCACCGATTGCACAAAGTATGGGAGAGACGTCAGCCATGGTGACGTCACAGAATGGCGGAAACAGGACGGTGAAAGGGATTTCACTGAAGCACCGTCGAAGGAGGTCTGGGCTGAAGACGAAAAGAGTGGTTTTTAGAGTTAGAAAGCGAGCACAGGAGGGAAACGTTTCCAAGATGAGACTAACTTTAAAACAACTAGAATCAGAAGAAGAATCAATTGACAGTGAAGGTAGGTTATATTTGAGCTGATTTGATCGGTAATTTTCAGGTTGGCAGTTACATATTCAACGTTAACAGAAACAAGTCCGCGTCAAACCACTATCAAATAAAATAGTTACCACTTTCCTTACAAGGTTTTCAGAACGCACAGTAAAGTTGATGGTACGTACGCATCGGTCACTTCTCTGAGAGTACCATTTCATTTTTCTTGCGCAGATGAAACTCCTCATTTTCAAGTGGAGAAGGAAAAGCTGACACCTTTCAAAGAATTCCTATTGCTGGAAGGTAGCGCTGTGTTACTATAATTACAATTAATTTGTTTTGTACACGAAAAGTAACTCGTTGAAGTTGGCATGGCCCAGTAAGTCTCGGAATTTTCCCAGCTTTTATTTAGGGTTCGTGATCGAGACACCTTTCCTTCACTTTACAAATCAGACTGAGCTCTATGTTTTGACAACAAGGCGGCGGCGGTTTGGAGGAAGAAAAGTGAGATCGAATGCGCAGCCTGTGAATTTCCTCGTCGTGTTGTTGACCGAGACAACACCCCAAGCCTGGCGATACACGACAGCTGCCACCTCGAATTTCAATTTTTTGCCAAGTTAAAACACTTAAACACTGAGTTACTTACTTATCAGGCCTAGTTTTAGTACGTCGCACCATCGTCGAATTTAATTCAAGATCCCAAAAGCAATTAAATTCGACGATAGCGTGACGCCTAAAACGAATTAAATTTGTCTCGTGAATTAGATTCATCCAAGCGGCTTGGGACGACGAATGAAATATCGGTAACGGTTCTTTAGTTTATTCGTCGAATTAAATGATTCTACAAATAATTATTTTAACAGTACTGAATCTCTTATCAGAAAGATTTAATGACGGAATTAAATTCGACTGTATTAATTTCGACGTCTAAAACCACACAGCGGTTTATGTCGAAGGTCGACAAATTTAATGAGAATTAAATTCGACGATAGCGCGACGTATAAACTAGGCCTTAATCACCATGCTGCATCTCTTTCATCAGGTACCAAAACCAAAGATGGAGAGGACATTGTGGTGCTAAATCCCTCAAAGATTCCAAGCAAAAGAGAGTTTACAGGAAGAAAAGAATACAATCAAGTCATGGATGGCTTATTCCTGTAAGTTGCGAGAAACACTGATTCCGTCGGTACCCTCAAGGGGAGCAATACTTAAAAGGGACACCGGCTGGGACACCAGGGAACAAAGCAGCGCAGAGCTTTAGTTTATGTTAAAATTAGTCCGAATTAAATGTAAGCATAATTAGCTTTTAAAATTAAGATGCTTTGGCTTCCCGTGGGGTGACAGTTAAGCCTGGCTGTATCATTCGATCGCAAACGATCGCAGAACTGTTTGCGATCTGTGATCGGCAATCGTCTGCGATCAAATGGAAACCAGGCTTTATGCTGGCAGCATTTACAATGCAAGTACCACCTCGAAAAATAAATAAATAACAACTAGAAACGTAATTATCAACTTTTTTACCGTCTTCGTCCTGGTATTAGGCGAAATACGTTGATCGAATTATGAAACAAAAAGCAACCTTACGGTCAATGCTTAGTTTGATGGTTTAGGTTCAGGTTGTAACTGTAATTGTTATGTTCCTTTCAGGTACGCTCAGAAATTTACGGAAGAGCAAGTCAAAACTGACAAATTTATTCTTACTGTTCACTCTGTCAAACAGAGGCGAAGTCGACTACGCTCTCGCAAATGGGCCACGCAATTTTACAAACTCTTGAAACAATGGTAAGTATTAAACTTCTTTACTAGGCGAACACACGGATTAACTAGACTAGACCCCTGCGGATCTGGGCCATGGTTTTGAGCTAGAGGGCTCAGTGACAAATTAAATGTTGTCGAAAATGTTTGAGATAATCCACAGTTCAGTTACATCCCCGGCCTTGTTTTGGACACGTCTTCTTTTTTTGTCTCAGCTATCAGGACAGGCTTAGCCGATGTGTGCTGTATAAACCCTCCTTAAAACTGAGAGCACTAGTGATGTTGTCGCGTCCATTCCAAGCGTAAGTAACATCTATATAATGTTTTTATAATAAACGAAAAGTGATATGGGCGAGGGTGTCTTTTATTTCGTGATTTTCATTCTTGTGATCGTGTAAGCTCATTGCATCGATAGCAGAACTATTTGAGAAGAGGCAATTAATTTAACGATTTCTTGATGCACTAAACTCTTGAAGTTTGCGTTGCTTTCTCCGCTGGAAAATCCCTTTCTTAGGTACAGAAATAGTATGGCTTTTATTAACGTCCAAGACATTTTACCATGTAACAGGAATGACATGAAAGAAAAGATCTTCATCGTGAAGAGTCGACGAAATTTTGCTTCTGTTCAAGGTAAGATCCGGCTGTGAATTGATTCCCGGTTCGTATAAAAAAGAAACTCGTAAAAGCTTTAAGATTCTTCTAATGAATGAAGGAATAACTTACGGTGCCAAATGCGAGAAAACAAAGGACCCATGAATCATGTTCCGATCAAACGGAGCACCGCAGTCCAGTAGGTTAGCAACAAACCATTAGAAAAATAAGGGGAGGGGGTGGGGGATTTTCAGTTTACATGATTTTGTTTTGTTCGCCCATAGCTTGTGCAGGATCTTTATTCGTTTCTTTGCCTTCTTCTTTCACGATTCTTTTTTTCTTGTCCTCCTCATTTTGTCTTCGTAAACTTCCAAATTCGGACACTCAGTGTCATCTGAAATTATAAGGAGGTGGACCGTACAATAAAACTTATCTTGTATCATTTATCACTTACAGGGATTCCAGATAATGTTCCCGTCATGTAGAGTTCACGAAGTAGCCACCGTGTACAAGATGATTTCATGTTTTGGTCAACTTTATTTCTGCTTGTAACGCATGGCGGCGTTCAATAACTAAGTGAATATGTTTGTACGAAGACCATACTTATTGCGAATAAAGAGTTTTGTGCCTATTTTTTTTAACAGTACTGGCTTCACCTTGGGCCGAAGAGTTAAATCTACTCCAACTTGCCTGACGGTATTTGAATATCCCACCCTGAGCATAATCTCACTTGTGATGAGTTGAATGTATCGCCACAGCTGAAGAACCCGGGATTTTTTTTTTGGTTGTTTGTTTGCTTGCTTGCTTGAAAGATTCTGCGTAGTTTTGCTTATCGATTCAGGAAGTTGTGGGGCTTCCTTGACGGCTTACACATGCGCCTCTTTTTCTTGGAATAAGGTCGCACTTTCACCGAAAAGAGTTAGCGTTAAAGTTAACCGCCGTGAAAAAACAATAGAAAATGTTTTTTTACTTTCCGTGCTCAAAGAGTGTAAGTTAATTGAAACATTGTACTATTTATAATTATTTAAAAAGGTTTTAGAAACAATAAGTCGAACCAGTTTTACTGGAGTAAGACATTCGAACAGAAACCAGAGACTGAGATACACATTATCATCAAAATTTCACTTGGAAAAGACTTTAAACAAATCGTATAATGATTTATTAAACTCACAGATACACGAAAAACTTGTCATCTTTGAGCTATTAAAGGCAAAAAAACATTAAACTTACCCCATTTTTCTTATATTTTGCAGCTGACTGCGCCTTACACTTTGTGCAAAAACCAGAGGAAAAATCTATTTAGTACGGTGTTTATTTCCTATTTCCATTGGCTCACAACAGTCTTGAGCAACAAACTAAGCTAAACTGAACTAACAATTTCAGTCCAATTTTCAATAAAAAACATTTAAATGCTGTAGAAATCACTTATATACAGTGCTTATTATTTCACAATCTTGCTGAACATTTCATGACATGTGATGGTTTTATATCTGCTAATGAAGCACAACCTGTTAAAAATAAAGTAATGGAGTGTTAAAAATAATATCAAGGGCATCAAAGTAAAATACCTGACAGAGGTTCTCACTTTTAGAGGCAACTAAAAATCTTCAAGTGTCATTAAATGGAAAATAATGGGACCTGCGGAAGCTATGAAACGTTTTGTAACTTAGAAGCAGTAGGAAAAGACATTTTAGCATTGAAGTCTACATCTTGATCACTCAAAGCTTTCTAGGATTTGAGGTACAAATCCTAGAAAGAAACCCTTTACAGAACCCTTTACAGAAAAAAGAACCCTACAACCGTTTACAGAAAATTCAGCAAATTAATCTCAGAACTCCTGAAAAAGTAGGACTTGTTCCATGCTTTCTTCCCACAGAATCTAGAACCAGGAATCCTGGGACTTTTCTCCAGAATTGAATACCCTCAAACTACTCAAACCATAAGAAATGTAAACAAGTGCCACTCCCACCCCATCAGCTTTTTCCAAATCATATGACTACAGTTTTTTTTGTTTTCATTATAATTTTCAACATGCCGCATGTGTACTTCAGACATGACAGAATACTCCAACAGAGATTAGCTACTGACTCCCAGCGGTAAGAACCAATAAAAAACTACCTACGATATCTACACAAGTACATGACATCACTGGATGACATTTCAGATGTCTTTCTCACCTGACCCCCTGTGGGTTAGGGAGAGGAGACAGCTGACATTTCAGACTTGGTCAAATTTACCAGCTCATGAATAAATTGTATTAATTTTGTGGTGCATACCTGACAGAAACATAGTTGTTTCCAATTCTTCTCTAAGAATTTCCAGAAGTTTAGACACGCCTTCCTCACCCTGCAAACAGTCATTCAGATTTCAAAGAGAGTCTAAGATAGCAATCAAATCGTGGAAGTCCCTCGACAATATCAATACAGACGTCACACAAACAAGACCAACTACTGTTTTACAACATGGCTTTACAACAGACCAGACATAACTAGTCAACTTGAGGATGCACACTTGGAAATTTTCTGACCACTCGGTTTTCCATCCTGCAGCACTTTTGAAGTTTCATACACTGCACCAGTGAAAATTAATTAATTCATCATTAGTATTCATAGATTTTTATTTGTTACCTTGTATGCGAGTCCCCATAAGGCTGGTCGACCAATGAAGACAGCTCGTGCCCCTAAAGCCAGAGCCTTGAATACATCAGTTCCTGTCCTGATTCCACCATCAACATACACTTCAACCCTTCCTTGGATTGCATCAACAATCTCTGGCAGAGCGTCAATCTAATGCCAAAAAAATGTTCTTTTGATCATCAGCCAACAGTGGTAACCCAACTAGTTTAGCTTATTTATAGTTATTTTGAGAGTCCAGCTACTGTGCAGTCTTTTTTTTTTTCAATTTAAATATATTACATGTATATTTATTCATAACTTACAGTTGCTCAACTGTAGCAACAGTCCACTGGCCCAGGACAAGTAGAAATACGGATGGAAATGCACCAATCACTGTTTACTCAACAACGCCAAAACTTCATGCTAGCCCACATTTAGAGCACATATAAAAGAAGACAATAAAGTACATTTACAGGACAATAGAGGAATACAGATTTACATATTTGGCTTACCATGACGTTCTTGCCCTCAACAACAGACAAACAATAGACTGACTAATTTTACTGACAATACAGTCATGTACAGACAGACTACAAAAGACGAATCGAAACGCACCAATCACTGAGTACAGTCTTCACAGCCAATGACACATAGGCTTAACTGACACAATAACATCACAACTTCATTGACCAATCACATCAACAACCAGAGTATTTATACTATCTACTAACATTACACAAATCACTTGACTCTGATGATGACTACACTCTCCCGGATGATTGTACTCTACTTAGCTATTATGACTCCTGCATTCAAACCATTTACAATATTGTTTTATCATACATTGACTGAAAAACAAAATTATCAGGACAGTACAATTCACTTGCAAACCTGGATGCCATTTTGCTTCTTCACTGACAGTAAGTCACACAAAGCGAAAACTTGGCATGATTATCCTTAGAAATCATGCACTGCTGATTTGGAAGAGAAAGCGAGTTCAATGTATAATAATTGGCATTAGTATATACCACACAAGTGAATAGTGCTTTTCGCATGTTCTGATTGGCTAACTCAGAGGTGATTAGCAAAGTACTATTCACCTCCGAGCAGCCGAAGAGAAACAAACTGGCTTCCTGTCTTGGTTTCCAAAGACGAAATTGTTTGAAAAAACCCTAGTTACTCAGCTTGTCTGGTATATACTACAACAACTATTCACCTCAGTGTTGGTGGAAGTGGTGGATATTTACCTTGCCGCTTCACGGCTCAGTGAATATCTGCCTCTATTCACCTCCACTTCAGTGAATAACTGTCATAATCAAAATCACTAATTTTATTCTTTACATCATTATCTGAATAATATATCTTATAATCATCACATTTACTCACTGAAGCAGGAACACAGTCTAATTGTCTTCCCCCATGATTTGATACAATGATTCCATCAGCTCCATGCTCAACAGCCTTGGCAGCATCATCTGCTCTTAAAATGCCCTTCAGAAGAATTGGGAGTTTGGTGATGTTTTTCAACCATTTAATAATTTCAAAAGTAACAGATGAATCAAGCATGGACTTAACAAAAGAATTAAACACAGAACAATCTTGTTTGTTTTGCTCAAACTGTGATGATCTTTTCGCATCAGCTACTTTTGCTGTATCAAGATTAGGTAACCTCATTAAGACAGGCACCAAAGTGGAATGATTTCTGATATCTTTCAGCCGCTTTCCTCTCACAGGTGAATCCACGGACACGACAATTGCTTTGTATCCTTCCTTTTCAGCACGTTGCACCAGGTTTTCTGTTAGTTCTTTAGAGTTAAAGATGTATAGTAACATCCATTTGAGTGAAGCTGGAGCTGCAGAGGCAACATCTTCCAGTCTTGTGGATCCAACGCAGCTAACTACCATACAAGTCCCTGCCATTGCAGCAGCTGGAGGACAATCCACAATGAAAATTACTCAACAGTGGTTGCTTCAAAATGACCCAATATTGCAACAAATTAAAAATGTCATGCTCACTTCACAGAAAGTTTAATGTTGTGGTTATGAACTGGCAAGTCCTTTTTCAGGTCACATCCCCCAGGTCAAAAATAAACAATTAGTTAAGATCAAGATGAAACTGTTTGGCTAAGTTACCAATGGATAAGACAGTGACCTGTGGAATGTGACCTTTAAAAAAGACCTGCCTGTTTAATGTGAACACTAATTTGTTGAAGAAAGATTAAATTAATGTCATAACAATACTACCTTTGTCACTTTGTCACTAGGTAGAGTTTTTTATAGATGCCAACCTCTCAAGATTTAAAATTTTTTCCCAGCCTCATTAATCCCCGCCCCCCTTCTCCCATAACATCGTTTTTCCACCAAATCAAATCAAGCTATCTTAGTTTCATTTCCAAAATCAACTATATCACTAAATGTATCAATTGAATGTACTCAATAACATTACGACCAAATGTCTTTTATCAGTTTCGGGATACGATTAGAGTGGAGCAAAGTCTTTAAAAGGTTCAAAGTGGTTTTTATCCGGGATATCTGGTCACCTGTATGGGAGAACAGGAGATTTACTGTGTATCCGGGAGGGTTGGTATGTATGTGCTTGGCAGGCATTTAAAGGAAAAGAGAAAGGGGGTAGTGGGGCAGGCTAGGGTTTTTGGTGCTGTCAGCTTCGTGATTATCCTCACCTTTTGCTGTCGCTTTTTCACCATCAGGATGAGCAAGTATATGAGTTGAAGTTGGTGCAATACAAACTGGCACAGAGATTCTTTCTCCAAGGATGGTGGTAGAAAGATTCACTTCGGAAATTCCACAAAGGACGTGTGGCCTGATCCTTAACCTGTATGGGATGTGATATGTATAAATCCAGTCACGGCAATAACAGACGGGAGCTTCAATGTCCCCTTTCCTATGCTCACAAAGTCAGTGGCTTCAAAGAGCATTGCACCGATATTGTGAGGTCACGGGTTCAAACCCCGTTGAAGTCCTGAATTTTTTCAGGCCTCTTTACGCAATTACTTCAATTGCGTTCACCACTTTGAGGATCCTTCTTCATTTGAAATATGTAAGCTTATGTATAGCAACCAAATGTTTTGGCCAAGAAATCGAAATGGACATTAAAATCATATCTGCCGCGTATGCGCTTGTGCTTGCACTTACATCACTACATGTAGTGAGGGCCAGCCTTTGCTTTTTGTTTACAACTAAAGCCTGGTTTTCACTAGCGACGCAAGCATAAGCGCAAACATAAGCACAAGCGCAAGTGAAAACAGCAGCAACATAAGCATAAGCACAAGCAGAAACATAAGAGGACCGAACCCACTTATTTGTCAAGTCTGGTTTTCACTACGGACGTACGCACAAGCGCAAGCACAAGAAAAGAAAAAATTCTGATCCTTGTGCTTGTGCTTGTGTTTATGCTTGCGTCGAGGTCGTTTTCACGGTGAAATAAGAGCTGTTATGTTTGCGCTAGTGAAATCCAGGCTTAAAGGACAGTTGGTTCATTGTAGAGATGCCAACTTCTGTGGAAATTTCGTATATCATAAAAGCGGCGATAAGATTGAGTTTCAAGGTGTGCGAAAGCACATGTAATCTAGTCTTGAAACTCGCACTGATCTAGTAAGATAACTGTTTAAACCAGTAACTTTATGGAGTCGAGAAGTATTAAGCTTCTGCAGTTTGTTTAACACGCTTGTTTTGATATGGAACACTGCCTCTCACCTTTTAAATGCTTCCACGTTTTCTCTTAGCGTATTTTCTTCGCCCGCCCCACCTTCGAAATATTCGAATGCATGTTTTGGCAGGTGTTTTTTCGCGTGATTTTCAAAATCAGCTATACACACTGGATCCGCCATGTTCCGCGATCTTGTACGTTGCAGTTACGTAAGTCTGTGGTTGTTGGATAAACCCCTTCTGTTGCTCGGAAGCGAGTGTGGTCGTGGGTCGTGGAAGGTGGGCGAGGGTCACGGGTCGTGGATGTGGGTTGGGGTGTGGGTAAATGTCATAGGTAAACATAAAAATCAAATATAAACGAATAAAAATAAAGAAAAGTTAAATTTTATTCTTTGAAATATAAAACTGGACTTTTTACAGTGCGAAGCGCCTTACCGTGACCACCCGACAAACAGATTTACAAGTTGATCAAGGTACGCGAATTTGATTGACAGACACGCCTCCACAGAAAGTTTCAACACTCAACAACCAAATGGCGGCGTGTCTGTCAATCAAATTCGCGTACCTTGATCAACTTGTCAAACTGTTTGTTGGGTGGCCACAGCGCACTGCAAAACGCAAACACTCTTCGTTGACAAACTTGATTGTTTGAAACACACTGTGATTTATTAGATTCTGCGCAACGCAAACCCTCAATTCTGTGAAACAACCACTTGTATTCCGCTAAACGTAAACGGACAGTGAATTCTGTGAAACTTAAAACTCGGTCAACTCACACAAACGTTTACGGGCTAACCGTGACAGAGCTAACGCTACAGACAATCATGCTATTCTTTGGAAGTAACTTTCATGTACTGACTTTTAGTTGTTTTAAAAGTGTTCATTTTCTCTAATTTACAACTGTATTACTGTTACACGTTTGTTTGATGTAATTTCATGCTGACAAACCATATTTTCCACGCCTTACGTGGATAGCTTGCTGAACGTGTTATTTTTATTCTGTTGGCATAAAAACGATAGCTGCGTCGACGATGTCGCACAAATTCAGCTATGTTACTCTATGTTACTACGTTACTCATATCAGTGAGTGAAAAAAGTACAATTTATTTTCCTTTTGTCCGATATTTCGAACTCTCTTATCTGCTATTTTTTTCTTCGTTTGTTTATTATTCTAAACGATTAATCTGGATTTAATTGTGGTCAAAATAATGTGCTTTCAAATAATTTATATTTTTTTCATGAATTTTGTACAAAGAGTCTAAATTTTGTAACTATCTTTATTTTTATTTCTACCCACGATATTAAGCTACACCCACAACCCACAACATTATAAGCTACACTCCTGGGAACCGGACCGGAACCGTCAAGTTTGCATGTTTTTTGTTTCAGTAGTGTGAAATCCAATTTTGCTTTGATTTTACTTGTCTGTGCTCTGTGATTGGTTCACTGAGCTGTGTTTAATTAAGTGGTCTTTTGTGTGTGTTTTTTTGCAGCCAATATCTAGAGACACAGATAACAATGATGAAATGAACAAATGCTGGTGGAGGACGCGAACTGTGAAGGAACAAAAGGAGCTTACAACAACGACTACAGTTTCTTGTACCCACATGAAAATGCATGACGGTGGAGACGTAACGTATTCCCTCCCAGCAGAGGTCTCTCTCACTTCTCACCGTGATGGAGACCTCTGCTAACATACAAACCACCTCAACGGAAATCTTTGCTTGGGATAAATCAAACCATAAGATATAAACAGCTGGACACCACTTTTTGTATGTGCTAAGAATATTTCAGTCATATTAGTTCCGTATACTGAATATTGTCGGCAAGACTGGCCTCTGACGTTTACATCGAATTGTGTTTCCGGCAGAAGCGTAGCTACACGGACGCATGGACAGCACATTTTGCTTTTAATCATTTAATTCCGCTTGTTTCTTGAAAATGTTGTTTATAACACAAAGGACGATGTTTTTCCAAGCGGTTGGTTTCCACGGAGAATCTATGTGACTCGTTGGTCAAGGGCGTTGCCAGGGGAGGGTTCCAGGGGTTCTGAAACCATCCCTTTGGGCTACTGATCATGGCTATAAATATAAAAGGAAAAACGATCGGACCCCCCCCCCCCCCCCCGCTTTCTTGGTATTCCCTGGGATTAGATCTTTACTTTTGAAGAAAAAGAAAGGAAAATTAATTTTAAAAAGCATCTGGTGCTTTTTCGAAGGTCTCAATATTAGAAGGATGCGTAATATATAAAGGCCGGGCATAGGCGGGGTTTTTGACTTAAGAAGTCTGCCCATGGCAGGGGCTTTTGATCACTGCGGCCTGTAGGTCAGGACATTTGACTTTAACCGTTAGTGGGGAATCTGTACTCTTTTGAACAATGATAACAACTCTGGGGTTGGACATTTGAACAGAAAAAATGAAGCGCGGTCAAATCCCTCGCCTATGCCCACCCCCGCTGCGGTTTAACATTGATAGGCTAAATCAAGAGAAAATGAAATATATACAAGCGACTTCTGTCACACTTGAATAAACACGCCCTTCGCCTTACAGCTTGTAAACACTTCTCACTCACTAAACCTCAAGCTCGGCGGCTAATATACTTTTTTACATAAAATTGTAAACCATCTAACAAAATGCTAAAATTATTAACATTACAACATTTTACAATTTAAGTAACTGATAAAAACTACTGATTCACGCTGACGCGAACATAAGCGCGAGAATCTTCTAGACACAAAAGAATGTTCCAGACAGTCACATAACGCCTAAATGCAATTTTTATACATAACAGACTAGTTTTTTTTTAAAGTTACGGTCAAGCACAGTGCACACAAACATAAAGAAAAATACTGTTTAATTCCTTTTTCCCATCAAAATTTGGCCCTCTTAAAAACATTTAAACTTCTGTAAAAGTTTAGAACAAGACAAACAAGGGCAAGTGTTTATCACTGCACAAAAAAAAAAACGAGAAAAACAGAAAGTTAAATATTGCCAGTTTTATTCCCACTTTTTGTCCTGACCAGATTGTCAATGGTTTAAATATTATCAAGGACAAGTCTTAAAATTTCTCTGCCGAGGTAGTCCTCAAAATTGACCATGTTTTCAAGAAGATTGAAATGATCTACTCCAGGAACTTCAAGGAACAAACTCTGCACACCATGATTCCTTAGGGTCTTGGCATATTCTATTGATTGCTGAGTAAATTCTGGACCTGCATGCTCTTCAACTGCAACCAAGGTGGGGCAGAGAATTCTTGGGGAATGCTGCTGTAAAATTAACTGAGGGCTGATTCTTGCAGCAGAGCTTTCATCCAGAGCCAATACGTCATTGACATAGGTATTAACTAATGGCACAAGGTCAAATATGCCGGAAAGAAGACACATACCTTGGATGGCCTGCTGACTTAATAAATCAGCATTCCAATTTGTAACTGCCATCATAGCACACAAGTGGGCTCCAGCAGAGTGGCCACATAGAAACAGTTTTGATGCAGGGAACTTCTTAACAACAAATTTAACTGCAGCTTGGATTTCAAGGATCATGTCATCTAGCATAACCTCTGGTGCAAGGTTATAACCAACAATTGCTGCAATGCATCCAGCTTGAGTCCAGGAATTAGCGACAAAACTATGCATGTCTTTACTGCCTGCCTGCCAGTAGCCTCCATGGACAAACAAAATGACTGGTGAATTATCCTGATCCACTCCCCTGGGATAAAATATGTCCATCTTGGCATTATTTGCACCATAGGACAAATTAAGTTCACCTTTCAAGTTATTCCTTGTAGTGTCACTGTTCTCACTGCACACTTTGATGTGATGTGCCACTATGTCATCTGCAGACATACGTTTGTTCCACCTGCTAGGTGAATAATGGAGGTCCAGCCATTCCCTTGATTTCACATCCATTATTTCCCTTCCTCTTTTCTGAATTTCTTGATGCTTCAAGGAAAAGACAGTATTAATGTCTTATCAAAAAGCTTGCTATTTTATTTTTCAGGTGTTTCAGAAGTTTAGGCTGAATTTATACAGTGTGCCTCAATCAAAATGCATGGAATAAAACTAGAGCCCCAGAGGAGCCATAAAAAATCACGGTAATTCAACCTTACAGCAGGAATACACAAACCACATGCAATATAGTTCAATTTGAGAGCTGAGTGGCCAAACAGTAGAACTGATCAGACTTTTACATGATACTCCAGTTATTGCATGACTGAGATGCAATGCATTATTTAGGCCTTAGGTTTCTCTTCCAGCTCAAAATTCAGGAGCAGGGAGGGGGGAGGGGGCACCCTTTAAAATAAATATTCTAGGGATGATTTCTCACTCAGGATGTTTTATGCAGAATATGCTTTAACTGCCATGCAAAAGCATCCAGTCTGTTTACCTTGGTTTTAAAATACTGACATGAGCTGAAAAAACAGGCCTGCTTAGATGATTTTTCTATGGTGTCATACTGTAAATTTGAATTGATTATTAAATAAACAGGTTAAGGATAAAAATTCATTCTGTCCAATGTTAAGAGAGGTGCCCACTAATAAACTACTTAATGAACTATGTAAAACATAAGGCAAGATTTCCATGTAGACCCCATACATTAATTATAAATGCATTTTGTGGCCCAAACTCTGTTCATTTTTGGAACAGGGTTAGTGTGACAGTGATGTATGTATAATTAATGCATGGGGCTATGTAGAAATCTTTCTAAATATACTTTGGTGGGATTGATAACCACCCAATGAAAAGACTGGCCTTGAAGCCTACATCAGGCATGTCATGCATACTTCAGTGTGAATTGTTATCGCATTGGTATCATGGTACACAGCATGCTTGAACTAAAATGTGGTCATATTTCACACATCACTGAGACGCTTGGTGGGTGGGTGACCGGGGTAGGTGAGTGTTTCCCCCAAAACTTGACACTCTATTGCGGTGTGGGCAGTAAGAGGTTTGCAAACAGGGTGTATCCGTTTTAACAAACTTGGATAATTTTGCCAAATATGCATATCCTCACCATTATCCTTGATCTCCATCCTCATGCACTTGTCAGAGACTCAGTGAATGCGTGACATGATTTAATTGTCAATAATCCGATTATCGTCAGACTTTTATCACTCTGACAATGAATGACCCTCGGGTATTATGATTCAAGAAGACTGACCAATCACGTTGAATGCTGAGCTCTTTAAAAGATTAGGTTTTGTTCCAGTGAACCAGAGTAGCTCATACACACCCGTTGTAAGAGTAAATGCATATACTGCTCAGAGATATTAAAACATAGGAAGTTCAGTCGACTGTACGGATTGGTAGTTTATAGTCTAAGATCCCTAGTAAACAGGACAAAGTTTACGAAACCCTTTCGTCACAGGCTTACGTTCAATTCCACACTACTTTAAACTCAAGATCATGTTGGTCCACCTAATATAATGAAAACGGGTAACTAATATTTCCATTTGTAGAACATGATGTGTGCCATTCAAACAACTGTTGAGACGATTTCAGCATTCTTTACTTTACTTAAAGTTATTATTGTTGTCATTCTAATTCGTAATAGTAATTGGACCGAGTGGAGTACAATTCAGGGAGTAATCGGGCGAGTAATTTCAAAATCGGACGAGCGCGCAGCGCGAGTCCGATTTGAAATTACGAGCCCGATTACTCCCTGAATTGTACTCCACTCGGTCCAATTACTAATTAATCGTATCTATAACAAATTTCGAGATTAAGAAGATTTTGAAAACTTCCTTTGGGTGAAAAAGTCAGGGGTATGTTCCAGCAGTCTTACAAACAGTGGGAAAACATTATGAAGGAAGCCATTAAAGTGCACGTAATTGACGCGTGAATGGCGGGGTGTCCAATTACAGGTATCCAATTACAAAAAGTTGAAATTGGATACCTGTAATTGGACACCCACGTGATCGCGCACCAATTACGCGACAAATAGGCGCGCGCAGAACCAATCAGAATCGAGAATTTTGTTATAGATACGATTATAATTCTAATCGTATAATCTGCAAAGGGCGGTATATCCCATCACGGCAGATGTAAAATGGCTTTCTCAGTACTTTCTGCAAGAAACTGTTGATTGCAGTATTAAACTTACCTATTTACCAAGTTGCTTATAACGCGCCTAGTTAAAACCACTTTGCAGAAAGTTTACTTTTACTCGGCTGGAACCCCGCCGCTCTCTACCGACCGGGTTACCAAGCAGTGGCATGCCATGTGCCCGCGTGAATGTCGTGAACGCGAGGTGAGGAACGCGGAAAAAAGCTTGTTCATAGCTGTAGTTTATCAGTAGTTTATCTGCATCCTGTCTTTTAAGGGATAAGAAGCAGCTCAGGCTATTTACGATTTAAATTTGTTTTCATTCTATTTATTGATTATGGAGCAACAGTTCCCCGTCTGATCACTGCCCTTAGAGTTCAATTATTTCTTATCACTCAGACGACTTCACAATTAGTAGACGTGAAGTTTAAAGTACTTTAAAGCTTTAATGGAATACTCCTAAGACAGAATACTTCCATTCCTTGTTTGTATTATGACATCTTAGCTGCACTGGCCAAGCTCCGTCCTGTTACTTCCAGCATTACTAACAAACTACATCACAGAACTCGACAGACCGAATGGACATTTTATATTATATAAAGAACAAAAAAATTAAGTGGCGCGTTTTTTCAAACAGTTCAGCAAGTGGCAACGGCTTTGTGCAGTGAAAGTTTTCAATATTTTGAAAAACTATCCGAGTTAAGTTAAGCCTCCAGAGTCTCCATTAACAGAGGCTGGGTTCCTGTGCGCGGTCAGTTGATCTTTTTCTGCTTTGATCCACCATGAAGCGCATTATTTGCCAAGTGGAACGCTTGGTTGGCCTGTTCCCTGCAGCCCTCGTTGCATTCACCTGGAATCTTTATTCCTATATTCGCATGATGATGAATTTGTTGTTTTGTTTCAATGACTTTGACTTTGTTATAATTCAATCCCAACGTAGGTATTCCACTTCCAAACCCAAAGTCCAAACCAAAGTTCTCCGACTTACTCGTTCGACTGTTAGACTCAATATTAACATCTTGAACGATGGTTACCACCAAGTCCTTGTTTTGTTCACCAACTTGCGACTGCCCCTGGGGATTGTAGTAAACCTTGTTCGTATCCGGGTCAAACATAGCGGGTACAAGTTTACAAGACACGATTGGAAGCAGTATTTCAAATACACACACCATAAAAAGCATTTTAAAAAGCCTGCGCTCCGGAGACGAAGCCACGGAGGCCATTCTTGAAAGCGTTTTTCACTTTCGTTTATTCATGGTGACGTCAAACTAGGAGGTTGTCCCGCCCTACGGTTGAACGCTTTGGAATTTCTTTGTCTCCGTAAATTTCAGTTTCTCTTCGATGAGACTTGCAAAGATTTTTTCCTTTTGCCCACTGAGTAGTTTTCCTCAGATCAGACATAAAACATTCCCAATTTAACAGAGATATTTTTCGTGTTTCGGAGGAAAGGTTTGCCTGATATGTTGCGCGACTTGGCCCCGGAGAGCATGCTTGGAAACTGTATCTTAGAAAAACAGGAAGCATAAATTATTCGTTCTTATGACTGTGATTACGGGAATTTTCCCTTGAGATCGCATCATACTTTTTCTCAAACATTTGACCTGAAATCATTCACTTGCAGATCAGAACCAATATGAAGGTCACAACATGTGCTGTTTTGACTCTAGTCTGCTTTCTCGTACTTGTTTCCACACCAGATAAAAGTTCTGCATTCATTGGCAAAGTTCTTCACAAGTTTGAGAAACACGTGCTGAGACCAGCGACTAGACCGATCAAGAAAGTGTTCAAGGAGGTTGTAGAAAGGCCAGTGAAAAATATATTGAAAGCTGTAGGACTCAAGAGAGTTCGAAAGAGCTACAAAGAGTTTAGACGAGAGGTGGTCCATTCTAAGGTTACTTTCACCGAAGGTTCGTACCGAGTGGAAAAGATAGCTCCCTGCCCACACGGACAGCATGACATTGTGAAAGCACAGCAGCCTGTTGAGATTCACTTTGATGATGGCGTGACTGTTATTCAAGACAGATACTGCAGAAAATGCGGACAGCATTTCTTCAGCGGCGGTGACCCGAAGGACGAGCTCTGAAAACTTTTGCAGGAATTGCTTCATAAACTATCAATGAGCTTTTTCTATTCGTAGCTAGACCCGAATGTAAGAAACTTTGCCTGATTAGGATTTAACCCTTTTTAAATCAGTAAAATGTTGTAAAACTCAGCCTCCCGAAAATCTGTGACTTTTTTTTTTTGCTTTTTATTAGAAAATATGCAAATTCAGCACCGATACTGAATGGGGACTATTTTGAATGTTAATATGTTGTCTAGATTTTAATATTGTCCTGCAGGCAACTGATAGCTGATAAGGACATGAGTAGATTTCCATTAAAAAAAAAACCGACATGCTCTCTTAGTCAAGGTGAGATAATTAAGTGGAAACCGTGTATTGAAATAAACTACAACTTTATTAAAGTTGTATACTCTCTCGTTCACTGGCCTACAATCATTGCTCATAAAATTATATTTTTTGACAACAATCTAAACAACAATGCAATAAGTTTGTGGTCACATTTATTGCAGAAATAATAAAAGTAATCAATTTTATTTGTAAATCAAGTCTACCTTTATATTGAAGTGAACTAAAATGAACTGATTACGGGAATATCAGCTGGTTTTGCTGTCTGAGACTTTACTTCATTGACGGATTAATCCACAATTACCAGTGACATTGAGTCCCCTCTGACTTCTTCACCGTTATTTTTGTCAAGTTTCTCAGCAGCTCAGTTTTGAGCTGTCCGTGGTGTATCAAGTGTGGACTGAGTTCAACTTCAATTTGTCAGTATTTATGAAGTTGTTGTGACCCACTCTTTTCTGCAAATTCTTTCCTGTGATGTCAGTCCGCTGTTCGTTCGTAGGTCCTGGGTTTATTGTCGAAACCGATTTCACTGCGCTGCAATAGCTTTAGACAGAAGTGGCTGCAATGCCGGTTGTAAGGCGGCAATTTTCTTCAGTTGGTCTAGCGTCATAAACACCATTCCTGTAGCCATTCGACACTTGGAGCACACAGTCACTGCGCTTTTTATCAACATTCGTTTGCTTATCTCCACTGCTCCTTGATCTCTCCTCGAAGAAACAGTTATTCCTAGAAACCTTTTTTTGTCTTCGGTGACCCATCGGACAGAACTATGCACAGAAATCGTAGCAACACTGAAACCTTCCTCGCGAAAGTCGTGTTGATGATTCGGGCAGCCGAGAGTCTCTCTTGTCTGCACCGCTTCAAGGAATACGACCAACATTGTCATTGTTAACAGCATCTTCCTGCTAATGTGAGATGTTAGTTTCATTTTTCCAAGGAAGATAACTGTAGTTTGCTTCCTGTTTTAGTGCTCACCGGCGACTGGGACCGATTATGACGTTACCTGAAGGGAAACTTCCAGTGATCCATGATTGGTCGGCTCTCAATCTCAAGCGACATCGAAACGCGACACTCATGTACTCAAGAGGGCCAGTAGAGGGCAAGTATATAGTTTATTACATTAGCCAAAGTAACGAAGAGAAATGCAAAAGAAATACTACGCTTATACAGCGATCACCGGAAGAACATCGTCTAGGCATACAGACTTGAGTTATCCTCTTTACTCCAAAAATGAGGAAGGAAGGAAGAAAGGAGGGAAAGAAATTAGGAATCAAAAAACGAACAATAGAAATTTCTTTCTTAATTGTCTAGTCTCAAACTAGATTTATTCTCTTCATCGTAAAAGTAATTAAAATTCCTAAAAAACCACCGAATTAACGAACAGTTCCTTCATGAATTTGGCGTGACACTAACATTCATTGTTTTTATTTCATTGGGGTGGGGTGAGGTGGGGATAGGGGGAGGGAGAGAGAGGGATGATTTGCCACCATGTGTCGCCCATAATCTCATAATGAGGTTTCACTGGGTCAATTTCATTTACGAGAGACAGGCTATCTAATCCATGGCCAGCGAGGTGCAGTGTTATTGGATCAGCCGTTAATTAAGTTTAATTGATTCTGACAACGGAAAAGTCTCTACCCATCTCCTTTGAACAATGAAATTCTGAGGTAAGGGCTGGTTTCCTTCTTGGCTTAGCTTGGTCGGGGAGTCCTTAAACCACGAACAAAAGCGGTAAAAAGACAATGAGCTTCTCAGGCGACTGGGAGACCTTCACTCAACTGTTCGGTGAACCTCAGTCTTCGCAAAAAAAGAACAAACAAAAGCTCATAAACACATCAATGCGATTGCTGAATTGGATCAGTAATAGAAGAAGAGAATCAAGGGAGGATGTTGAGAGAATTTATTGAGGCAACTGTTAAAAAGTAGAAAACTTTCAGTTTTCTAGGTTTTCTTTCGAGAGGATGGGATTTCGAAATTATATGCTTCGAAGCTGAACTAAAAAGTCAAGGCACTCAACTTTCAAAATCAAGAACAAGAGGAATTTCGTTCCTATGTTCCTAACTGCCGATATATGTATCTATTCATCTCTCATGGGTCCTCATGAACTCAATGTTGCAGACCAATGCAAAAATTGGTCTAGGCATTTTAATCCGCAAAAATTCTATTGCCTCCGCAATTTAATTATTTCAACATGCTGTACTTTTCAAAGACTCTCGACTCTCTCGTGATGTTTCGTTTTTCTTTCTGTTTTATGATACGACAGGGCATTGCTTTGGAGGAAGGCTGAAATTAACTGCACCACGGCGCAGTGGAGTGCAGCACTCAGCAGCTAGGCCACAAAACTGTCTCGAATCCTATCATAAGTATGAGGTCATGTATCTTTTCCCCCAATGTTTTAAGGAAGAGCCTCGTGTGACCCTGATTGCGACACATGTCGCCATTGATCGTTGATAACGATTGGTCGAAATGGCTAATGGAATCACTGCAAGAAATAAAATGTAGACTGGCGTGTAATGAGTCTGCACACATAATGAAAACAGGAAATACACCTCAACGTGTTAAGAAATACAAGGACTGTACCCTTTTGACAGGTACAGTGAATGCGGTACACGATGGGACGTTTGGTGGAACAGCGACGAATTTTCAACGGCTTTTCTGCATTCTGAATCAGTGGCTGTATTTTCCATGGCGTGGCATAAAGTATCGTATGCATCCACATTTTACCTTGAGGTTGTACGATCGATACCGATTCGTTTGCGGATCGAATCATGGTACTAAACTCATTTCCTGGATGAAAAGTTTTGACAACAAAAAAAAAAAACTATTTCTTTTCCCCCTAATTTTAAGTTAGATAATTAACCCTCGTGAGAAAAATCGAAAAAATTGAAAAAATTAAAGCTGGGAGTAAAAAAAATTACCCATCGGGCAACTGCATGAGTTCAAACCTCCAAAACATTCATATCCAGTGCAAGAGCCATGATGGGACTGTCCCATTATGGCTAACGCTAGTGTTAACACTGAATTTCTGATTTTACAGTAGAGGTTAGGCTCGGTTCAAACGTCGAACTTCTCATGTGCCGAATCGAATGCTAATTAGGGAAACTTTTGTTCTACTTCATTTGCATTAGATTCGGCACATGACAAGTTCGACGTATGTACCGCGCCTTAGAGCAGAAATACATATATACAAATTAATAAGGTAAATAATAATAAAACAGACAAGTAAATTACAGTGATCAATTATTTCTAATAGCGGAGAATCAGTGATCTTTAAATAAAACAAACAGTGATCTTTAAATAATATAAACGCTAGGTACAGTTGTCTCTACATTGAACAACTGTTCAAAACATTTCGAAGAAAAGTAGTTTACTTGAATAGATCAAAACCACATACATAAAGTAATACTGTTCGAGAGTATTCTTTACAAAACTTTCAATTTAGTGAAGCGGAAATGGCATTTAATCATATTCAAGAGCTGTGGTCACGTAGCAGGCCTAACCTCGCCCACTGAGATTTGTGCCACCCCCGCAGGTGTACTGAACCGGAAGTAACGCTTCAAGACGAAGACCGATGGAAGCAGTCGTGAGATCTTCGTTAAAGTCCGTGACTTGGCGAAGAAGCAATCACTGTTGTTCCCATATTGCAGTGTTTGTTATTTAGAGTGTATTATCATGTTATTCATTCAGACACACCTTGCTTTTGTCTGCTGAAAATGGTTGAACTTGTATTGAGTGTGTCAAAGGATTAAGCAGTTTTTGTCACGCCGAATAAGCAGTGACATCACAGTGCGAGTTTTGGCGACTCAAGGGTCAAGAACATCAAGTCTGTCAATGTTGTGTGTAAGCTTATATTGGGAACTGATAATTTGCGTGTGAACTATTCGATGGTTCGTTTGGGAACTAAATTCTATGTTCAAACAAAATGCTTAATATTCTACGCGTCTGGAGAGGATGTGAAAACCGACGTAGGATTTATAAAGTCTTGTGAAATTACGCTTTTCAGTGAACAGGTTAAAATGGCGCGCGCATTTCGACAAAGGAAAGTGAAGTTATAAATCGCTTCTCGCTGCACAAGTACTTCAGGAAGAATGGAACATTCTACAACGAGTAATGGACCAAAGACATTTTCTACCGGGGACGACGAAGATGGTGAAATGTACTACAAACAAAAATGTAAATTTCTGGAAAGCCAACTCGATAAATTCCGAGAGCAAGCGACAAAAGTTCGTGAAGTCATTAGTCAAAAGGTATGCATGTGATCTCTGTTCTTTTAGTTTATGCCTCTGTTTTGAGATCTACTTTAATCATTTGACTGTGTTGTCTCCGACTCAAAGTATCTTTAATTTGTCTCATTGTGATTGTTTATGTCGCATTCGAAGCGCTAGCGTTAAATTCGTGGTTTGGTCTCGAGGGAGGTCGCCTTAGTTCATGATGGGAATGTTTATTTTCAAATTGTATTCAGCAACATGGCAATTTTAAGAGAATGCAATTTCTTTGACTGAAACCGAAAGAAATCAAAACTCAAGCGTTTTCTTTGACGTAAAATAAAATGGGAATTAATTAATGTCGAGTTGAAACTGGCGGAAACAAAAACATATATAACCGCCACTTACAGCTAACTGAAATTTGAGAATAGTTCTCCAATGAAGTTTTCCCTCCAAGACACTTTCCATGTTCGTCCGAACTTGAGTGGCTTGTCGCCGAATTAGCAAGCTGGAAATTTTACGATCAGCTGTTAGATGTCTGAAATTGTGTCTGCTTGTCAAACAGTATTTCATTATTTTCAAGTTGTTTCAATTTCATGTTTGTTCAAGCCTTTTAAAGAGTGAAAATTAGGATTTATGTAAGACTTTCGTTTTCGCTGTCGCAGCTGGTTCACTCGGTGCATTTTATCGGCTTGAATTATGTCTTGAAAATGTCTTGAGACTTGGTGATAAGTGAATATTGAATTAAATGTTTGACAAATAAATTCTTCAAATTTTTGAACGAAATATTTGTGATGCAATAATTTTACTCTGGGAACCTTTGTGCCTTAAGATGAAGTAGCGAGGCTTCTAGGATTCTATGATTAGAGGAATGTATTAAAGATATTACTCTCTTGTTTTTTTCTTATTTGAAGATAACTTTTGTCACGATATAAAAACCGCAAGAAAATGTTGGACGGTCTGTACATGTCTGACCATGCGTTAATGGTGTCAGTTCAAATTAAACTTGTATTGAATAAAAATTAATTTGACGAAGCTGCATTTACCTCAATTTAGAATAACGGAACGCTAGGCAAACACAGTTATAATGCTGGGTGCAGTTGCTCTCAAATAATAATTTGTAAAGTTGTATTATTAATCAAGGAAATCAAAGAGTCTCGTGCAAACACTCCACGTGAGTGAATTCTGAAGTACACATGTAACCCTTCCAGTTCATGCAAGCTTTCAAGTTTTCTCAAATTCCTTGAATAATAATCATTTGTTATCTGTTTTTCCTGGATCCGATTATTTGTTGCAGTATACCTTTATGATTACACACTGGGGTAGTCTAATTATAACACTATTAATCGTATCTATAACAAAATTCTAGACTCTGATTGGTTCTGCGTGCACCTATTTGTAATAGTAATTGGACCGAGTGGAGTACAATTCAGGGAGTAATCGGGCGAGTAATTTAGAAATTACGAGCACGATTACCCCCTGAATTGTACGACACGAGGTCCAATTACTAATTAATCATATCTATAACAAATTTCGACGTTAAGAAGATTTTGAAACCTCCTTTGGGTGAAAAGTCAGTGGTATGTTCCAGCAGTCTTACAAACAGTAGGAAAACATTATGAAGGAAGACATTTAAGTGCACGTAATTGACGCGTGAATGGCGTGGGTGTCCAATTACAGGTATCCAATTACAAAAAGTTGTAATTGGATACCTGTAATTGGACACCCACGTGATCGCTCGCCAATTACGGGACAAATAGGCGAGCGTAGAACCAATCAGAATTGAGAATTTTGTTATAGATACGATTAGTCGTGTAATTGACATACAACCACATGGGTGTCCAATTACAGGTATCCAATTACAACTTTTTGTAATATTCTTGCTCGATTACTCACTGAATTGTACTCCACTCAGACCAATAATATTATTACTATTACTGATTTTAATCTTCTTAGATATATTGGAGCACAAAAAGACAATGCAAGTTCTGATAAAATGTTATCAAGCTTTGTTATCATGTTATCATGTTATCATGTAACAATGATTTACTATGGAGACATGAGATTTCATTGTCATTGATGTTTATTGAGGCCTTAATCATTATTTTAGAACATGACCTCCACTGTCCTGACAACTTTATAAGTCTCCTCATGACTTGTTGTTACCTGCACTGGACTAGGTCTGGCCTGGTCTTGGTCTGTTACAGGTGTTTAGGCTGTTCAAAACAGGTGAAAAAGATATTAACAGCCTAGATACATGTATCTTTAATGTGAAAGACCAATCAAGATACAAATTCTCTACCCTCTTAATACAAATTCATTTGTAAAGTCTAACACAAGCAAAATTGAATAAAATTAATGTGTGTGAATTGGGACAACTCTTCTTTTTCTTAGGCTTACCTGCTACTGCTGAAAATCTGGTTTTGAAGAATTTAAGTTATTGTTCATTTCACAAGGGAATACTCACTCATTGACAAACATTTTTATTTGTTGTATTAAGTTAACCAATTTGGAAGAGAAATCAAGAAATGCTGATGCAAAAGCTGCAGAAGCAACTCAACAGGTCAGATAATAATTAATTAAAATAACAATGAGAAGATGCAAAGTCTTTACTAGCACTAATTTGCGTAATGTATATTTTTTGTCATGCTTGCTTTTAAGCTAATATTCTCACTCTTGTTCGTATGCTTTAATCCTCCTTTCTAGTAACTGCAAAATGTTTATTTAGGGCAGTGCTCATGTTGGTGAATGAATGAACAACTTTATTCATGTATCATGTCTTCTAGACAGTTAAATGTAGCATACTAATCAGGGACACCTAGAGGTGATTTTTTGACCAAGCTATGTTATGTTTCTTTGATCTTATATTCTTTGTTTTTACCTGGAAACATAAAAGGGTGCACAATACAGCGTGACAGAGAAATTCTGAGTTGAGGCCGATGCCCGTGATTTTGTCATTTAGCAAAATGCAAAATGTATTTTTGTTTGTAAGTCATACGTTGATCATTTACAGTATTCTTGTACACAATGTATGTTTTATCAAATGCCAGTGCAGTGTTGTCCTTTTCAGGCGGTAAAGGCCCTAGCAAACGGCTTCAACATTTGCTTCAACATCCATTTTGATTTTGTTTCAACGTTTTTGAAGGTTGTTGAATTATGTTGAACGGTGGAATGAGCAAACGGTTTCAACATTTCATTCAACAAAACTTAGCGAGTGGTGACCATGGTTACGTCTTCTTCATTGCGCATGTGCTAATGCTCAACAATGTTGAAAGAGCGGGGGCAAACGACTTCAACTCCATTTCAACATTCCGAACATTCCAGACAACAAAAGAAATGTCTGAAATGTTGAACGCATGTTGAAGCAAAGTTTAACGCTTTTAAACTCTTTCAAGATCGATTCAACATCATTTCAACAAGTTGGAAAGGGGGTGGCAAAAGCTTTCAACATTGCCATTCAACAAAATCAAAGGATGTTGAAGCAAATGTTGAAGCCGTTTGCTAGGGCCTTAACCAGTAAAATTTACCACCTGCAATACCACTTATTACTGTTTACAATCAATTTAAAGCAGATGTGGTAAACACGGTCACCACTGCTCTACCAGTTTGAAAACCTTGTTTTACCTGTTGTGCTAAAAACAAAGAAGAACACTGCAATGGTTTGAAATCAGGCTTCCCATAGAAGCTTATTATGAATAATTATTTAAGCTTCTATAGCGAAGCTTGCTTTCAAACCATTGGCATATGTTAAAAATTCAAGAATTGTGCAAATAATCACCAAAGATAAAATGTATTGATGTTTAAACATATTTGCACCCCTAGCCTGGTATCATAAAAAAGATGTAGGACCAGAATGTATGTTTGGCCACTCATCCATACATTCAAGGTTTTTAACATCTTTGCATTTTGTCTCAAAAACTATCAACCTCAGACCAGGAGTTTCATTAATTGAAGGGATGTGAGTGTATAGGATTCTAAGTATGTAGGTACTCCTAAGATTTCTTTGGTTTGCCCTTTTCAACACCTTAACAGCAAAGGTGGGTACTGTGTTCACAGTATATTTGTGCCAGTACCCAGGACTGGCTTGTAACAACAAGCCTGCCACAGACTCAAATTTTGGGTGAATAGTAAGTTTCATAAGAGCTTTGGTTTGTGGTGTAGCTTGTCTTGTTGTTTATGCTAATGATATTAATGGGGTAAAACATGTAAAGAATGATCCCCTGGGACAATAAAAGGAGTGTCAACAGAAGGATATCAGTCAGAAGTTCACCGAAACCTTGGAACTGGCATAATATTACAAAGGACAGTCTGTTTACTAGGATAATGAAGACCTTGAGGTTCTTTGTGAGAAAACTGGGAAAGACTCTGATCCATGGATGATTATGAATTTCAGGTTCAACACCTGGAGAGTTTGCTTGCTGTAAAAGAAGAAACACTTTTGCAGTTGAGGACTGAGCTGGAAAGTGAGGTACCAAAATCTCTGTTTGAGTTAATTTTTGTGGTCATGACTTGGTGTAACAACAGGCAGTTGATTGTGTCCCTCTACTCTTGTTGCTTTCCTAAAATGACAACCATTCACTTCACAAGTGATTCTCTTTAGTGTATGCATTAGACAGACATTCGTCCAATACCAAGCAACACATCTGATTCTATACATGCAAAAGGCAAGGTGGATTTTTGCTGTGTATTTAAAAAAATATTTAGGATTCTTAGATACCCTTTTGGAAATTTTGTATCGCAATTTTTATATGATGATTCTTGTTTCACTTACTAGTCTCTTCAGTGTTTACTCTTTGGTGTCATTGTCTTCAATCTCTATCCCATCCAGAAACACAGGCGGATCCTTCGAGAAAAGGAAGTAGAAGACAAGGCATCCCAAATCAAAAACTGGATGCACAAGAAGATTTCTGGGGTATATTTTTATCTGAGAGCAAATAACCTGATATTTTTTTCACATCCTAAATTTCATATTATTGTTATTGTACCTGTAGACTGAATTATTGTTGTTGTTTTTTTCCAAAAGTATGAACAAAAGTTACAAGAGGACGAGGACAAGTTCCAGGAGTATCAGAATAGGATTAAAGAATATGATGAGAAGTTACAAGAAGTTAATGAAGAGAATGAGAGGCTGAAAAGTTCGCATAATCAGGCTATGAATATGATCAAGGAAATAGAGCTCAAACTCAGTTTTTCTCAAGGTATAATGTGCAAGCTGGACATATCTCTTTTATTTTTCTCAGCAGTGTTGTCTTCTTGACCCAACACATTGATTGAAGAAGTTGACCTTTTAAAAATCATCTTTAGTGATCCCTATTAATGACTTTCCTGGACATTTTCTGAAACACTGTCCTCCCTTATGTAGGGTTACATAGGCTGATTATTATTATTATTTTTTTTTCTGTTGCGTATATGATCAGACCAAGTGCTGCGGTTATCCAGAGAACTTTCTGGTGTGCAGTCTGATCATGCAGACTATTACATCCTGGAACCAGAATCAGAGCAGGAGGAGTCTGGCATTCAATCCTTCCAAACAGAGAGACATATAAGTCAGTCATCTATAGATTCTACAGACACCCTTACCCTCTCACCGACACCTATGCCCCCTGACAGGCTGACAGAGGTGTCATTTGAGGAAGAGAATGATACAAAATCATCTGCAACTGATAAACCTGTAGAAATACAAATCAAGAGATCTTCAAGTGGTAAATCTCCGTCCAAAATTCCTCGATTTGTTGGAAATTCTGAAGACCCCAGATCTGCTCAGATCTCGTATTACATGTCATTAAAGCGAGGACAGAAGAGCCCTGGGGGCTCCCAAGCAAAGTTTTTTATTCAAGTGCAAGATTTGCATGATCCATATGCACATTTAATGCCTTTAGAGAGATTGTCAAACAAGAAGCATTACGACAGTCAATCAACAGTGGATTCAGTGGTTGATGATGACTTTGACACTTACTTGCAGTCTGCTGATCAAGTTAATGGTGTTGATGGATTTCATGCACAGCTAGGGGAATTAGTGACTCTTCATTTAGAAAATAGAAGTTTAACTCCAAGTGTTACCAGGACTGAAACTGAGGATTTATCTGACAGGTCATCTTTGGGTTCACTTACGGACCAAGACCAATCTGTGACTCCTAATCCAATATATCAAACTCTTGAACAGGAGTTAGAAACCACAAGAACATTTGTAGATGAACTCACAGACAACCTATCTTCGGCAGATAGTGAGGTGCCACAATCTCCACTGCCACCTGCAGTTCCTCCAAGGTTTGAGCCAGAAAGTGTACTTCCTCCTCCGGTTCCTCCAGTTCCAAAACCAAACCAGCGGGATGTGGTTAGAACAGAGTCTAATTTCACTAGTTACTTGACCAAAACAGAGGTTCAGGATGAAGGACAGCCTCAACTTAGTTTACAAGAAGTGAATACTGACAATACAGTATTGACACAGATTGCTGCTCAGTCATGGCTGTGGAATGATAATTCAGGTAATCCTGTGGGTCTGTTTTATATTAATTTTGAAAACACAATTGCACAATATTGTTTATTTTAGCATGACATTTAACAGAAAAAAATGACCTTATTCTTGAAGTGACTTGCCGTACTGTGCTTGGTTAATTGTGACAGTTAATAAGAATCTGATTCAAACTTACCCGGTAAGTACTGGTAAATAATAAAGCAAGGCTGTGTTCTAAGAAAAGTAGTTGGGCACCCCAAATATCTAAACTCTTGAAATCCAGAGCACCCAGCAACAAAACTAACATTTCCCCTGGTCACTCAAAGGCAAAAGTAAGTCACCAGGGCAGGCTGAACCCCCTTACAGCACAGCCCTGTAAAGGTTTTGGATTTAAAGATTTTGAAAAAAAAATGTATGGCCAGCTGTCTGCATTCAACATACTTTTCTGTAGAATATGCAATTTTGGAATCATTCACTCTTTGGTTTGAGTGACATCTCTTTAGACTTTTCTGGTTTCCTACATTTGGTCTTGTAATTGCCGTCGACCCACGAGGAGCCTGCAACCATAATTTCCAAGTTGGTCAAAATGTAGCTTGCGCTGGCTGTTATACCTGGAGTGTTTCTGAAATCCCAGAACTAACGACATGTGCATCTTCTTCATAACCATTCTGAGAACATACCAACTAAACTTGTGTTCACATTGCCCGCAATTACTAACCATTGGTTATTCTAGTTAAATATAAAAAGAACAATGTACTATGATCTGCAAATTTTGACTGACTGAGAAATTACAGTAGTGTGACAGACATTGTAGTTACAGTGATGGTAATAATGTTAATGATGATGGTCAAAATGATGACGATGATGGTAACAATCATGATGATCCTGATGGTGGTAATCAAAATAGGTGGGTAGGACAGGGTGGTGTTTATACATATACAGTGCTTTAATAGGTGTTGTGTGCATGTTTTTTTTTCTTGCCATTTACACACTGATTGTGTGAAGTATATTTTTCATCAGGCTGTGATACCCCTCCATATGGCACCTTGGAGACTGCCAATAAAGAGCTCAACATGCTGAAGGTATGCTGAATAGTAATACCTTTGCACAGTTAACACTCAACATCTGCTACAAGCTACTAAGGACCTGAAAACATTGCATGGGTTAATGGTTTTCCTGAGACACACTTTAATTTGTACAGTGTGTTTTAGACTGTAACTTGCTACTCCAATAGTGGAAAGGTATCTACAGAGCGTCATAAAATGTGCTCTTGTACAACTCAGAGTTCAAAAGGTTGAGTAAGCTCTACTACAAATAAAAGCATGGAATACATTCATTTATGTATATTATCAACCTGACATTGAAACATATGGCATGCCAGAAAGAGAAGCATTACTGTCAAAGGGTTTTATTGGTATACCTGACTCAGTTAGTACCAATGATGTGACTGTTCAATTTTTTATGTCCACTAAATTTGAAAGTGGCTCCTTGACTTCAACTAGTTTCCTTTCCTGTCTGCCTGATAAACCTCAGAGTTATAATAAATATCTTACTTACCTTGTTTTCTCGGTCCATACTGTTTATCCCTTTGACTTTTGGCCGTGCTGTGTGCTTAAGCCATAAATAAACAGGAAAAAAATGGTCTGTAACTTACAGTAAAGACCTTAAACTTGGTTAGTAAGAGTTATTTACTTACAGGTGGTACAGTTACAAACTTACATTTTACCTTCCACACTCATCTGAAGCTTTGTCATCAGTTCACATTATTTTATTATCATTTCCTGTACTTGAAAAAAATTGCTAAATATTTTAATTTGTATTTTCAGTTTACATCTTATTTGTTTTGAGCATTTCCTCATTCACTTGTTTGGTTAAGCACTTTGGATATTTAAATATCATAGGTTAATAGAAGTGTTTTAAAGTTTCACTTTTATTAGCGTCATTGAATCACTTTTATTTTTAACTTTTATTGATGTCACTGATCAATCTTTTTTTTTTAATTTCTGTTTTATTTTCAACACACTTACAGGAACAAACTTGTCCAGTTTACACTACACTTAAAGGGGTATGTTTCCTTTAATACCATGCATTTTATTACACTGCACTATTCTGCCATGCTTAGTTCCACTGGTAAATACTGGTGCACCTGAGATCTACAGTTTATTTCTTCCTTACACTGGCAGTAGGTACATTATCATGTTGACCAATGATTGGATTGCATGAAGAATGTCGTTTTTTCGAATTCTTGTACAAATGGCAGTACTTGAAAACCCCAGGGAAAGGCATATATGCAGTGTTGAGACAATTTCAAGTCGTTTAGCATCATGTGCTTCAGTGTTTGCTCATCCTCCAGTGGGTGTTTGTCCTCCACAATGTGCTGTGCTTGTGTTTTTCTTGCACTGGTTTGCTCATAATTTTTCTCTTTTGTGAGCTTACAACTGCTTGGGTGAAGAAGAGGTTTGCTGTTTCAAGTAAACTTTATCATAAACCATTGTCATTTTTTTTTTTAAATCTGCTATTAATAATTCATTTTTACTGTTTATGTTACAATGACTAACTTGGTTAGAGTTCAAACAGCTGCCATACTTCCAAGTGAATAATTTAGATGTGATTCCCTCGAATGAATAGATCAGTGACATGTACCCTTCCATTTGAGTCCGCTCTAGTTTACATGGCGTGCACCACTTAATGAATGTTTCTTGTTCCAACAGAGAGCCTCTCAGCTACGAAACACACCTTTTACAGGCGAGTCAACAGATTCATCTGATAATGAAAGCACTGCAGGAGACTACTGTACGCCGCCAGATGAAGTGGCAGCCGCTGAGGAACAATCACAAGCCAACCAAAGGACAGATGATGTGTTGGAAGAAACAACACAAGTTTTGAAGACTTGTGCTACCTACACTACTGTCAGTTTGAAAAAGGTGATTACAGGGTTTGCATGCACCTTGAAATTCCTTGAAAACTGAAAAATTAAAAAGAAGTTCCACATTATTTAGTTTGGGTGTATGCAGTGGTTGTTGGGATAGTGTGCTTGATAAGTTCCGTATACAATGAAAAACAGCTGATGCTAAGGGAAAAAATGATTGCCTCCCAGTTTATTGCATCTAAAATTATATGCAGTATTGTGTACACTGTATTGTTGCTGTGAATCTGGCCAAGATAAAGTTGTTGTAATTCTTAACATGTAGCATGGACGTAACTGGAAGTGCTTAATAAAATTTTTCTTTTTTTTAGGGAGATCAAAGGAAGGAAGGTTACCTCACAAAGCTGGGAGGTCGTGTGAAAAACTGGAAGAAAAGATGGTTTGTTCTCAGTGATGGAAAGCTTTACTACTACAAAACACAGGTATAATAGCAGTGATGTCATTGAGTAAATGTAGTAGTAATTGCTGTGGGTGGGTGGGTGGGGCAGCTTCCTAAATAAAAGTGAGTTCAAAAGAAACCTTGAGTTGAAGTACTTCTAGCTCCTCCATGGTACAAACACAGGAGTTGAACAGTAGTGATATAGTTAACCATGCTTATATACCATCTAATGTGGCATGCTCCTATGTTTGGTTTTGTAGAATGATGTGAACAGAAAACCTTTGGGTCAGATTCCTTTGGATGGGACTTGCAGAATTTCAAGAACTGATGCGGCACTCGCTTTTGAAGTAAGAAAGACAACACACATTTCTTGTAGCTATATCTTGACATGGACATATTCAAACTCAACCTGTGCACTTTTGAAAAAATTGGCTTCCAGCATCTCTCCCTTTAATGTGATTTCTACACAGTTTTTGTCTTCGTGACATTTTGGTTGCAGTATGTTTGTAAATTTTAGTTAATACATACATGTACTGACAAACCTTATCCTTGAGGGTGTATAACTTCCCATTAAACCATGGTCCTTGTGGTTTCTTCACCGAAGCTCTACTTCATTTTATAATCTCCTGAATATGGACACCTCTTGTAAGCAGATGCCTATGCTTGGTCTTGAGTGTGCTGTAGCGCAAAGCTAACTTACTGCTTTTTTCCAAGGTGACCACACCCAAAAGGACATTTTATTTGACAGGGGAGACAAAAGAAATTGTTGACGACTGGCTGAGAGGTAGCATTGCCTTTACTTTGGCTTTTAAATTGTTCTTAGTTTGATCAATGCTGCTATTTGGATTACCACTAGGTTATTTGTGTAACATGTCCGTATTGTTTTCAGTTCTGCACAATGTGATGAGAAAATTCTCAAGTACGCCACTCTTTGCACAAGTCACTGAAAAAGAAGTTATGAAAGGTTGGCTCACCAAGGTAGGAACCTGGGACTCTTCAATCCTCATTACCTCCTTTATGTTCACTGTTTGCATTTTATTTTTTCAGTCCCAGAAAAATTCCTTGTGGTCCTTGTGATGATCAAGGTTAAACAATACACATCAGCTAGTGTTAACAGCACTGGTCTGAAAGAGTTTACTTAGACAATATACTGTTTTGTTTTCGTAAGGTGAAGCTTGGTTCATCTAAGAAGTGCTGGGGTGTTTTACATGGCCAGTACCTTTGTTACTACAAGAGTGAAGATGATATGGCAAGTTTGCATTTGAGTTTTTGATAATTGATCTTTAAATGAAGGAAAGGACCCTTTGCACAGAAAGCAGCTCGAATTATTTGTTGTCAGAAGGAGTTATTAGGGACCTTTAGATTTGAGTACAAGTACAACTTTTGAAATCTTTTCCGTATGCTTCAGATGATCACTAGTGACACCAATCTTGTTTCTACAATTTCGTGATCTGCTAGTAAGCAACAAGAAAGACTGAGGGTTCTGGGAGGTGATTGATTTGACATTAGAAAATTGTACTTGTACTCGACCTCGTACTCATACTCAATTCTGAAGGTCCCTATTAAGCAGTATGTATGTGACAACAAAATCTCAGCATTAAGTGTTTTAGTTTAGTTTGTGCGGTATTGTTCTCCTTACTGATCTCCATTAAAGTTATTAGATGGGAGAATTTGTACAGACATAATAAAATTTTATTATCTTATCAAAAGTATAAATAAGCCTTGTCAGCTTCTTGAACCTCATGCTGTACATTGTACTTTTGATTGACAGGTTCCCTTCAGCATGACACATATGATTGACGTGATTGTTGAGGAGATGGAATCTCCTGACTCTGAGGACAATCTAGATGCTGACACTGTACCATACCGCCACTATACACTGGTGATGAAATCACTCAAACAGCCTGCTAACACTTTACTGTTGATTGACTCCAAAGAGGAAAAGGCATGTAATTGACAAAGTCTGCTCTGTCACCAAGGCTGTGTTCTAAGACAAGTAGTTAGGCACCCAAATATGAACCCTTAATAATAGTAATAATAATAACTTTAAGTCTCAAATCATTCTAGCTGAACACGAGTGCTCTACTAATTGAGGAGACCGTAAATCAAATAAACTCTAAATTATATTAAATGTTGGTTTTTGAGGAGAGGGGAAATCCGGAGAACCCGGAGAAAAACCTATTGCAACCGAGTAGAGAACCAACAACCACTTATGACACCAAGTCTGGGAATCGAACCCAGGACACATTGGTGGAAGACGAGCGCTCTCACCGCTGTACCAAGCCTGCTCCCCCCCAACCCTTGAAATCCAGGGCACCCAGCATATATAAGTTTGGTGCAAAAACTGATATTTCCTGGTCACCCAAAGGCAAAAGTAAGTTGGCGAGCACAACCCTAAGTCACACATGTTCCTTAGTGGGAAAAATACCGTTTCTTCCGTCAGCAGCGAACACCTCTGGTGATACAGTATATAACTGTTGTTAAGGCAGTTTTAGCCAAGAAATTATTTTAGTTATCTCTATGAAAAGCCGCAAAACATTTGTGTGGATCGAAATATTAAAATGACTCACGTTGTCAAGAATTACCCTAATCAGCCTAATAATACACAGGTGTTAACTATCTTTGGATGCCTTTGGCAAAGGTGGAAATGGATTGCAATGTGAAAAATTGGCCTTTTTTCTTTGAAGTCCACCGTCGTGTATTAGGGAGCTTAAGCAACGACGACGACAGCAACGGAAACGTCATTTCAAAATATAACTTATCGTTTTTGGAACTCTTTCGCGATTATTCCAATTTGTTTAACGTGAAAAATGCTGGCGAGCTGTCCAGGGTCTAAATTGCTGTGAACGGTGTTAAAGCAAAGAAAACGAAAGAAAAACTTGCCGTCATGTGCGCACGTAGTCGAGAAACCTAAAATTTGGTCATTTCACATTGTCGTTTTGCAGAGTACGGCACGTGCAGAGTATTGTTTTGGGTCATTAATCCTATTGTTTTGTGGCGTTCTCGTTGCCGTCGTCGTCGTCGTCGTCGTAATTGCATGAGGTCCTTATTTTAGGTAAATCGTGAACATCCATCTATGGTTTATTCTTTCAGGATTCTTGGTTGTTCCATTTGAAAGTTGCATCAGGCAGTGGTATTGATGACATGGGAACTAACTTTGAGAGACATATTTTTGAACTCATCTCGCAAGACTGCGATCCCGGTAATGATTATGACGTGTCATGAATAGCCCATTTTACAGTTGTGTGTTGAGTGACGTGGCCTTTGAGTAGAAGTGAGGCTCGGGGTGACCTTGTTTTGATACAGACCTCACTGCTTTTCTCATGTGAACCATGTTGTTATGCTAAGTAGTCCCATTTGGACGTGAGGAACAGAGAGGTTTGTATCAAAACCAGGTCACCTCCAGCCTCGCTTCTACTCAAAGGCAAGGTCACTGAACACACAACTGTAAAATGGGTATTGATGTACGTTTTAGCAACCAGCAGAAACAATATTTACGGGGAGTTGCAACTCTAAGAAGGCCTGTTTCGAGAGAAAAACAAAACTTTTCTGTAAGTTTAGAGATTTTGCCGGGAATCGGGAGACTGGGGAATTTTTCTGGGATATTGCAGAAAAATAGAAAAAGTTGGGAGAATCTTAAATTAAACCTTCAACAACCAAGATCACCTATAACATCAAGTTGCCGTTAAGGGTCGTCAGCTCTAGCAGGCGTTACGGATTGTAGCCCCCAGTCACTAAATCCGTATCCCAGAGCCCTGTCACGCGGAGTAGCAAACTTTTGACTCAACTATGGAAGCCTCTGCCTGCATTGAACCATTCGGTGATAAAATTATTTTTTAACCATTTTTGGTGTGTTTTGTAATGTAGAGAGTGAAACATGGAACAATTATGACTTAACCCATGTTAAAGAAACAATCGCGGAACCACTTACAACTCTTCCGTCCAAAGAACTGGAAAAAGAAGCTTTGAAACTTTTCAAGGTTTGAGCAAATCACTTTCTGCGAGTCTTAAGTTGTTAATTTGAGTTTGTTGGTATCACTGTAATGGTAATAATGTAACAACAAACAAGCAACCTACCAAGCGTCCAGGAAATACTTATTTTTGGACACTTTATTATTTTCATTTGGTGGTTGCGATTTCCGTGTCATGTGTCGCTTCAGCAGCCCAGGGGTCCTTTGGTTTAAAATGTAACCGACTGTGTCTCTGAACCACAAATGACAGGATAGGCAAGACTAGAAAAAGATATGTTGTTGAAGTTGCATCCAAATCTTGCTGCTAGCCGGGACACTCGTTTTAACTCTTAAAACCCCAAGATCAAATTTTAAATTCTCATTTGTTGTCCCTACTCATTTCCTATAGAAGTAGTAGGGAGAAATTGCTAAAATATCAAGCAAATTCATTTTGTGTGATGCTGTCCTTAACTCTCGTGACCACTCTGTTTTATTAAGCGTGGATCATCCTTGTAATAGTATTACAAGGCGAAATTTTATGTTCGTATGTGTGGAAAAGTTGTGAAAAACGTGTGATAAAACACCGGTTGTCAGACAAGCCATAGACAAGATGTCACAAGATGTTCACAAATAAATAGATAAATAAATACTTAATGTTTAAAGGGCGACTTGGGTACGATAAAAATTGCATAAAACACTGCGACAATATCGCACGCGTAAATTAGCCTTTAAGCACCTCTTAAACCAGTGTGTGGTTCCAAAAAATATTCATATCCCCCTCCGAGGATTTTTTTAGTTTACACCTCCACCCCTCCTAAAATTCCAATTTAGCTCCATACTTCTCTTTAAAAACTTTTGCTCTTGCTCCCATCTCCCCTTGGAATTTCCATTGACCCTCTGTGGGGTAAGTTTGGGTATTTTCTAGAAGTAACAATATAAAGTGTTTAAGCATTCATGTAATCAGCAGTCGTGTTTATCTCCATAGTCTATACACCTGTTTACTACTGTCCAGACCGATGAAGCAGCCATTGATTATCACGTGTCACTAGCCCAGAATGCTTTGCAGACGTGCCTGGATAACCCCGAGCTCCAGAATGAGGTGTACTGTCAGCTGATCAAACAGACATCAAAGCATGTACACAGGGGTCCTGAAGATCTTGGGGTTTGTAGTACACTGTTTCTAATACACCATTTTACTAATGATCAGTTCCCAGTGAATTGTGGGTAGATCCAGTCCTCTGTTGGGGCAAACAGCTCTCTAAAGACGTAATTTGAAATTCAAATTTTACCCGTTTGCCCCCACAGAGGACTGGATCTACCCACAATTCACTGGGAACTGATCATTAGTAAAATGGTGTATTATTGGAGCGGTTTTCAATTGAGAAATTGCTCTGCTTAATGAACCAAAAGAAGTTTGGACCTTGATGTAACGCAGAAAATTGCTTAAGTTTTATTCTACTATGTGGTGAACGAGAAAAACATGCATTCCTTTTGGTTTAAACCCAGCGGTTATATTAGAACTAAGCGAAGTGCAATTGACTTGAGAAGGACTATTACGTTTGTGATGACAGACAGGAGACTAAACTCGCCCGGACGATCGTGTCGATCAATTAGTACGTTTTTTGCTATGGGGTTCTTAAATTGTGGTCAATTGTTTAAGTGAAGTATCACGGAATACTTAATGAACTCTGTTTTACTATTTTAGTGGTGTCCCCAGTTAGTCTATCTAGGCTAAAGACATCGACACTTAATTTTACTTTTACCTTTTACGCACTTGCAGCATTTCTTTGAGCATTGTGGCAAGTCATCATGGTTACGGGAAGATTCATTTGACATTTCATCACAAGCCACTATTGACCTCCGCCCAGTTCAAGAGTTTGTTTATGTCCAAGCTTGGCAGCTTCTCGCTCTTTGTACCGCATTGTTTGCTCCTAAACAGAAATTTCTGCTCTTTCTCAGAGGACATCTGGAGAGGAGTGCTACTGCTGGGTAACCAGGCGTTCCTGTTGTTTCTGTATGCATGCATTTGACAACTCCACTCGATCAGGTCGTGTGCAGTAACTTGAAGGGGGCGTAAAAGAACGCGCGCACTGATCGAAAACAGTGGGGAACGTAGTTCCTGGTGTTGTGGTCTGTCCTAACCCACATCCGGTGTGGGTGGAGACTCCAAGCACAGTGAAAACTGATTTAGATGTATGTAATGGAGGCAGGATGGCCGAGTGGTTAGGGCGCTGGATTTCAATGCGGTGACCCGGGCTCAAATCCCGCTCTGGCTACCAGCAGGTGTTGTTCTGGGTAAGTGCCTGGTTCAACTCCTCGGTCAACCTTGTAAATAGCCAACTGGTCTGCCTCCCGCCAGTTGGGATACTTATCATGTTATGTTTATTTGGAATTATTTGCTTCTTGGGATTTAAGTGGAGTGCTTGTAAACTAGCTTTGATAGCTAAGTGTACTTCCACTATAAACGCAGCATTAGTTTGTTCATAGCCTTCGAACAGCAGTCAAGAATCTTATTTTCTGACCCTTTCTTTTCCAGTACAAAACAAGGAAAACACGCCAATTACTGTATAAGAAGCTTAGAGAGAACCTTGGCGAATGGGAAACGAGAGGCGAGACCTTCACGACTGGAGGTAACGCTTACTTCTTTGTTTAGTTGTGTAATCTTTTGTTTTTGACAGTTACTAATAAACACGAAGTGTGATTTTGGAAATGAGCTCCACAAAATATTTTGATAAAATAAATTCCGTGTGAAGAAAAGCTTGGGCAGGGCTGCAAATTATTTTTCTTTCTTGATCAGACGAAACAGAAATATGGTCGGATGTTTATCATTATTTACTTATTATTTGGTGAAAAAAAATGTTGGAGCATGATGTCCGACCAAAGTTGAGATTTCGTCAGATATAGGCCGATTTTAGTCGGACATTTATTTTCGTGTTTGTTTTTTTTAGGTGCTGTCTGTTCTGCTTGGAAAGCCATATAATCATTCCTGTTCCATGAGTATCCCCGTTCACTTTATTGACGGCACAAGTCAAGTAAGTTGAACTCTTGTCATACCTTGTTCCCATCTTTTTTGGTGCCTTGGTGCGTCAATGAATAATGTGCAAACACTATTGTGAGTGTTCACATCGCTATGATTCTTGTGCGACATCGTCGGTTGCAATAAAATAAGTTTCTATTACATCTAACTTTTTGGCTACTTCACTTGGCAAATCAGCATTGTTGCAAACGTTTTTGCCTTGTAGTTTCAACTTATAGTTCGTATTCTCTTGTTGGAGCCATTCAAACTCTTTGCCCATGTCACGCGACTTAGCGTCGTTGAAAAACTGTTGATTGAATTGTCAGTTAATTGAAAGAGTTTTTAGTTTTTGATTGGTAACGCATCTTATAACAGCGGTGATTTGTTAACCTGTAAACACCTTGTGTCTAACCATTGCCATTGTTTCTACGTGTAGGTATTTGGTTTTGATGGTTCCACTACTGTCCAAGAATTCACAGCAACAATTAACAGAGTAAGTAAACTGACCTTCAAAAACTCATTAATAATGCATAAAGGAAATACAAAAGAAATTAATGTTTAATGAGTGTCTTTATAGCTGATATAGACACGGGTAAATTTTACAGCCGATTCTATCCGGAAAAATAATAATAAACCCAACGATTATTCTACTTAACAATTAGATTATGACCTCGAGATTTCTATCGCTTGATAGCGCCCGAATCAGGTATCGCGCATAAAAATCGAGAGCAAATAATCTAATTGTTCTAGTATAAATCTACTAGTCGTTCAAAACTAAACAAGTAAGTTATCTAAACTCTACTCGCAGACACGAAGAAGCGGCCGCCGTTTTGTTGACAAACGCTACTCACTATCTATCACAGAATAGATAGCGAGTAGCATAGCCAATCAGAGACTGGCATTCAAAAAACTCGCAGACGTGTTTTATCGGGTATAGAAACAGTCAGTTATATAAATCTTAAATTGTTTGCTAAGTGGCTTATGCGTGATGCATCTTTCGTTGGTTTCAGCTGGTAGGAATTCGTCCGCCTGCAGAGAGTGGCTACGCGCTGTTTACAGATAATCCTACCAACCTTGTTGAACATTGTTTACAGGCCAGCGTCAAGGTTGGTGTTACAACAGAAATATAATAGCAAGTGTTTAGTAAACGCCAGTCTTAGCTGGTTCTCAAAATCGCAGTTAAACCAAGCTCTATCTGCGGTTTTTACTTTGTAACGAACTTTGAAATCAGTGAATTTTAAAAGTTCTTACCTTATTAGCCTGCTCGAACTTGCGTCTCAATCGACAGCTGTCTTCATGTGAGACTTGATAGAAGGAGAAACAAGTTGGTTACACAGAAAATATCAGAATGCAAAAGTGGACAATAAGATACTGCAGAGTTGTTCTTTTCTCGTTTTGTTAGTCATAAGTATCATATTTGGCCCAGCAGCAAACTTTGGGCATTTCTAAGGTTTTTCTGCGATGTTTTGACGTGATTTGAAACCACGTGTGTTATTGTGGACTTGTAACAGCTGTCTGACGTGATATCAAAATGGGAGCAAGCCATGCGCCAAAGCCAGGGAAGACTGGACACAAGTAGGATGATAAAGCTTTCTTATAAAAACAGGTAACGTTCCCTTACTTTCCCTTGGCCCTGTTGAGTTGCAGTACACGTAGTATAAAGACCTCACGATTGTTTGTTGCTTTACCTTTAAATCTCAGGTTACATTTCAAGAGTCTTAGTAGCACAGAAACAGAGAAAGAAAGATTCTTCCTTGTTCTTCAGGTATAGATTCATTGTTGCGCCTTTCACCTCCTTACTGCTCTGACATTGCTGTCGATCTCTTTTGTAAACTTCATTCCTGCCTTACGAGATATGATCATCACTTTAGGACGACTGCCGTGATATAATCTCCTCCCCTGTTCCATCTCCTCTCTCCCCTTCCCCTATCTCCCCTTTCCCCCTCCCTCTCTCGACCATTCCCATGGAGATGGGAGAGAAAGCAACTGCAGAGGTATTGTTGTACAGAAAGTAACAGGTCGCTGTGCAAGTGTAGTACCTGTTAGTTTGAGAGGACCTTCTTCCATAGCCTTCTTGACACTTGTAGTTGTCAAATGATGTGATAATTTAAATGTAGTGAAGCGTATTTACCAAATAAAATTGTATATTGGCAGTCCTCCATGCGACACCTTGTAACTGGTTATTTAGTTGTCTATAGCAGTTTCGCAGTTTGCTCGTAGAGTGTGGAGTGCCATTGTTATGTAATATCACGGTGCCCAGAGGCTAATTTCTTCTCTTTGTGGTAGACAAATTCTACTGTGATGAAAGGACGATTTCCGGTCAGCAAAGACATGGCCTTAGAGTTTGCGGCATTAATGGCTCAGGTAATTTGTCTTTCTTTCTCAATGTTGTTTATTCGTAGTTTTAAATATATGGGCATGCTCATTTACAAGGTGGATGATTTTCCGATTGGTTTCAGGTTAAGTTCTTCAACACGAGCAACAAGAACAACAAAAACACAACGGGAAAGAAAACAAGAAACCTTTTCAGTGATAATTAGAAATTATTGACACCATAATTGGGGGGGGGTGGGGGGGTGGGGGGGTGGAGGGAGGATGGGGCTGGGTTGCCTCCGGTTTCCCACCTCTCGTCAAAATTAAAAAACCAACATTTGCAATAATGACAGGTTTGTCAGTCATATCGACTGTTGATGGTCACCCTCTTTAAAATATTCTTCGATACTGTATGCATCTTTCCGCCGGAGACAAATGGCGCGCAATTGTTGAGTGGAGCGCGCGCCATTTTTCCTCAGCGCTTGCTTTACAGGCTACCTTTCCGCTTTCTCAGGAATAGAGTGTTAACAGTGTTTTGTCTAATCAACGAAGGCTTTCCGGGGAACAGGCGGTTAGATTTGCTCCTTGCTTATTATTCATAGCTGCAAGGTGTCGTGTTGAGTATAGTTGATCGACTGGACTTCTTTTTATCTTTGTTTTTAGATCACCTATGGTGACTACAGAGCTCACAGTAATTCACTACCAAGCAAGAGAATTGAGACAGTTATCTCACAGTTTTGTGCCAAAGCGATCAGGGAGGATACTGGCAAACGGTGAGCAAGGAAAATAGCGACAAATTATATAATGACCGAAGGCGTCTCTCGCTGAAAAGGAAAGTCTTGTGGCGCAGGGGAGGTGGTTTAGTTTCCAAATTTTAGTAGTAGACAAAGTTTTGGGGTAGAGTTTAGAGGTCATTTTCACCTGAAAGTATAAATTGACGCGTTTGCACTACTTCGAGGGAATTCAGTAGGACATACGATACGATACGATAACGATACGATAAAAAAAAAAACGAGGACATAACATACACATTGCAATTGAATTGTTTGGGAACTGAAATGGGGAGGATCAGTGTTCAAGTTCGCAACAGTAGCGAGAAATTCATTTGAGCGCACGCTTTTCATAAACTGTTGAATAGACCCTTCTCCAAAATGGCGGCAATGGATTTGAATGAGTTAAAATTGAACTGAATGAAAAACCGATACCAGAAATAGGAAGAGCACTTTTACTTTAGTAACCCTGCAAAGTTTCAGCATATCAGGTGTTATATCAGCTGAGAAAATGTAAGTTGAAATTTGACAAACGTACAGACTTTTCTATGACTGAGGGTATGGCGTATACCCCCAGTCATACAAACGTCTGTAAATTTTTCATTTTTCAACTTACATTTTCTCAGCCGATATAACACCCGATATGCTGAAACTTTGCAGGGTTACTAAAGTAAAGGTGCTCTTTCTAGTGCTGGTATACGCTTTGAATTTTAACTTATTTGAATTTTCGGCTGCCATTTTGGAGAAGGGTCTATTGAAGTCATTTGAGGTTGGATGGGAAGAGGGTACAAACCAACTGTTTTTCGTATTCTTGCTATTATCGTTCTGAATCGAGTCTAGCTGTCGTTGGCACTACAAATTTATCGGTTTAGAGGTGTTGCTTACATGTGGTACCTTGTTTCTTGATCCAGTTCGCTCACACTGCGCATGGCAGAGAAGTGGTCTATGCTGCACGGCTGGAACCAAAAGGAGTGTGTTGACAGATACCTTGAGAATGCTCGTAGATGGCCATTCTTTGGCTGCAAGCTGTTCCAAGCACAGGTGTGTTGAAAAATCTTCTAGGTAACAAAGGCAAATTTGCTTTTGTTCATACGAAAGACGTAACCGTGCTAGCACTGAACGCCTGTGAATTTCATTTTACTACAGCAAAAGCACACCATTTCAGCTGTGAAGAGGCGAGCTACAGTGTCAGAGACTACTCAGCCAGTGTGGCTTGCAGTGGAGGAGGATAGCATAAGTATACTTGAAGGACAGAGTTTGGTAAGTTTGTTAAATCATTGCTTTTCCCAACCGGTTTTGGTAATCCATTTCCCGTGTTTGTTTCGTGGGTCCTTTCATTCCCGTTGGTAATAGTTTGTTTTCTGATCAGTGACACTATCATGAAGAAACTTAATAAAATCGTATACTTGTCCCAGAAGTTCCTTGAATCCTGTTTGAAGTTCGGTTAAAGCTTTTAAATTTTGTCAGAATTGAAACTCGCCAACCAAATGGCGTAAAATGAGGCGAGCAGAGGAGGACAGAAAGTATAAAGTCGAATCTTACAGGGGGTTCGTTGAGGCCGAACGCCGGGCGCCCGACCGGCGTAACGTCCGGTAGTTAAAACCTGAAGCCGGCTTGTTTGACCTATGAATCCGGTGCTTCAAAATGTTCCCGAAAATCCTGATTCTCGTCGGCGTTGTTTCTTGTTTGTTGTCTTTTGTGAAGGGGGACACTTGAAAGTTAGCCGTGAAAAGTCCTTGAAGTTTGCAGCGTTGTGTTGATGTGTGTTATGTTTTTATTCGTCCATTAGCGGTTGATGTGCCGATATAGGTATAAACACGTGGTGACTTTTGGTGGATGGAAGGAAGACTTCATGTTGGTGGTTAATCAGTCCATCATGCGTGGTGGCAATACAGTGGAACAGGGCACCCAGCGACTGCTGTTTGTTATGTCCAGGGGAAAGGTAACTTGACAATCTCCATAATACTCCATGCTACGATTCTTGACTGATGTTTTACAGAGAAACCATGGACGGAATGTGAGAGTGGTATAACTGAATGATAGATGAGGCTGTTTTACTGACCTGATTTGCAACAGGACTTAAACAGCTGAATTTTAGGAAAGTCGCACATTTTAACTTCGCGCGACTGATCACTGCAGTTGTGCACGCGAATGACCAACATTCAGTTTGCTTGTTAAAGCCCTGGCCAAACTATCGAACAAAGTTGATCCAGCATTGTTCGACCGTTTGGCCGCCGCCGCCGGTAAGGAAAAAAAGGGCCCAAGGAGAAGAGCGAATTTGGAAGGATTCGAAAGTTGCGAACTTCTCCGGGTTCATTCTCATCATCTCCTTAAACGCGGGTGTACCTTGCACATCCGATACCCAACATACTGTTTTCTTGTTACCAGCCCCAGTACCATAAACTCTACAAGCGCTTTTGGTTTCCGTGTCTGAGCTCCATGTTTTCAAGTTTAACACGCGGTGGCTTGTTTTGTGTAATTCACTTCCGACAATTTTGGATGTAGGATCCAACTTTGGTCGATAGTTTGACGAGGGCTTTAGGTGGCAGCTCAAGGCAGCGCAGATATCTTTATAGATATCGAAGATGTTATGGTTTCGTCTTCCGCAGAAGCCCTGATTTTTTCCAAGGTTTATTTTCGCAAACTGCCAAAGTTGCTTTCATAACTTCGATTAAACAGTCACTGGCACAGGCCGCACCCTGGTGTAAAAGTTTGGTTCTGTGAAAAAAAATATATATACATATTCTTTATATCATCACAGATTTTGGAAATCACTCTCCTCATGGCGAGCTACATCAATGCTATAATCAGACAGAAAGGCATAACATGTGACGTCACTGATACAGGACCAGCAAGCAGACAAGGAATGGACGTGAAGGTCTGGGACCTAGAGAGTGCCGAGTGGCCCGTGGTGCCTGGATCCACCGTTGGACTTCTGTGAACACATTTGGGGCTTTGTTTCTATTGATCTTCAGCTAGTATTTCGGAAAACTATGAGTTTATTTGTTTAAAAATAAGATAGTCATGGTCTTTTTTGCTTTTCTTATTCTTTTCGCGTTTGTTCTACTTTGTAAAATAATTTTCTTCAATAATGATATGCATGCGCATGCGCAGTAAAAAAAACTGACATGAAACCGCGTTCGCTTGGTCAGAGAGCTGCTTTTGTTACAGCTGGTTTTGACGACCTTTGATTCTGTACGAAGGATTGTACATTGCTCTGATTTCAAGTAATCACACATTGAAAAAGAGAGTTCAAAGTATTGCATCCTCGTTCCCAGCCCGTCAAATATTCATCATGTATTGATCAAATTAAATGTTTATGTTGTAAGTGCCGTGTCGGTGTCGTGATCTTCTCTCACCGTCGGAGACTGGTGGGAGCGGCTCACTTTTTTAGTAAAGAAGTTAGGTTTGGAGCTAAGCTCATTGTATAAAGTCATATAAAAGATTAAACGAGTTGAACTAAAATATGTTATAAAGAATAGGAGTAGTACTTACTTTCGTAAACCGGTACTTTGTGTTGAATTCAAAACTTCGTTAAAGAACAGTTTAGCTTTCCAAGACAACTTGCGGATGATTTGATACCTGTCGAAAACGTGTCACATTGTAAGAGTTTAATTCTTTCCAAAGAAGTGCAAAATAGTGATATTGTCTAAATAATAACAGAATGTAACAAGTGGTGAAATACAAAGATGTAAATTTAGTTTTATTACATAAAGGTATATGAAAGCCTGAAGTTGGTAACATCTTCCTCCCCCCCTTTTTTAAGATTGAATTCGGAGACCTGAACACTGAGAATAGTTAAGATTGAAATCGGTGTGAGAAAAATCAAGAAAGAAAAATCCCTTGTGGTTCTAGTTTGTGAAGAAGCTAAAAATTCATGGCCTAAGCCTTTGATCCACAAAGGGTGGAATTGCTGCTTGACTACGTATTATGCTTTAATAAACGATTTTAAATGTTGTTGGTCTTGTGTTTTATCAATTTGTGTTGGGGAAGGAGGTGTGTTGGCAGGGTCCCCTAGAAATCAGCAAAGACGGCAAATTTCAGGGAAGGCGGGTGAATGATCGAACACTGGTACATGGCGTGACTCTCTCGCGTGACATGCATGAGTTTAACCAATGGTTTGACGAGCAGAGACATGCTTCCCCGGCCCTCAGCTGGAGTTCTCACTCTCGGAACTGAAGTGTAAGACGATCCCAGGAATGTAAAGCAACAAAGGTCTGTTCAAAAGATGATTATCGAGGTCTGTGTGAAGTGCCGAACCTGAGTAAAGTTTGTAACACACCACACGGTGCATCTGACGTAGTGTATTTTTGCAGCTGTCAGAGTTCATTCCTCTGCCCATCCATCTAATACCCGTCCGCGTAATTATGCATCCTCGTTCCCTTGGGTTTTCCTTAAAACGAGGTTGGTATAATTACGTTCCTTTTGAGCTAAGAGCTTGGTCAATGCATCTGTTACAGATAGATGGGCAAACACCGGGTTTCTCTGTTATATGACCTCGCTTTTAAGCAGAGACAACTGCATCCTTGAGTGTGACAAATGCTCGGAAACAAAAGATGACAGTCCAAAAGATAAAACAGACAACAAAAACAGTTCGACAGAAGACAAAGATATTTTCTTGTGGAAAACACCAATGGCTGATCGCAGAACATCCGCCTCTACAAAGTTGTGGATCTGCGTTGTCATGGACACCCAGTAGGTTTAAAAAAGTAATGAGATATATGCAAAATCATTTGTATATATTTGAGTGTGTGCGGTAAACTATTTCCGAAACCTTGAAAATTCGGGTTGTGACAACAGCGTTCCTACAAAATTAGTTAATTTTCAACCCCAACAAAACCACTGCTCCCTTAAAAAAGTTAGAGCTTTTATTTTGGCACGTACAGGAATTGCAAAATCAGGAATTTCGGCTTCGTGTATCATAACGTGCACAATGCAGATTAAAAAGTTTGAATTGTGAAAGACCATTTTCGTCCTCTTACTGTAAGTATCCCATTTTCTCACAATGATATTAGTCCTGATTGCCCTGCTTCAAGCCACTGATTGTCCATTTCGATTCGGGGCCTGTGTCGTTTGCCGCGATTGATAATAACACGAACACTTTAATATTTAGGCAGTTTTCCTTACATAATATGGTGATTTTCAACAGACGGAGTATCATTTTATCGCAAAACAATTAAATAAACTTCACATGATGCCCCTGAGTGAATTTGACAAACTCGTCTAGTTTGTAGTTTATTGGCATTTTTACTCGAGCTTTCGATTTGTTTTGTATTTGAAGTCATAGTAGACTAAATAAACATAATGGCTTTTGTGGATTGATATCAGGGAAAGGCGCTGCTGAACATAACTCCCATTTTACGGTTGTTATCGAGGATAAAAAAATCAAGTCAAGTGATTTCAGTTAGTTTCCTTGTGTTACTCGTAAAACATTGTCCCAAGTTGTTCTTCAATTTGCTTCCCGAAACTGTTCATTTATACAAAAGTGTTATATTTTTTATTGGCAGCTGCATCTAAGATCAGCAAACAATGAATTTTTAATTAAGGAGATCTCCTTATTGTTTAGCAAAATAATCATATGTATGAGTAATTCGCCATGTGGAATTCTATTGGCCGTCACCCCGATATTTGTAATTTGCTAATGAAATTCACCAGACTTCAAAATTACTCTCGGCGCTGGCATAGATTTGGGAAAGAAATGGTTTTCTGTCTAAAAATCTGATAAATATTTGCGTCGAATCAAGGATTTCTCTCATTGATAAGGTGGGTTGGTTTAAGACTTTATGATATGACTGCAATACAAAAGCGCTTGAGTATTTTCAGTCTCCAACAAGGGGGCCTGACAAAGATGGTTTTTGTGCGAATTTAAATTATGACTTCTCTTCTAACAAATCGTGATCCCGGCGAGATCAAGTAATTTATCGCGCATTTAAGGAAGCCTTCGTTTTTATTTGTATGTAAACAGTTTTCAGTGGAAATTGATTTTCGCTTTTGCAGCGGAACACAAGAATCATAAAATTTAGAATGTTTGGGAAGCACGGGCAAATGACTTTGAAACATAAAAATTGTTTGGAAGTCAAAGTAAATCATCGTCGGAGCTAATATTATTTATTTATTCGGAAAAGTACGAAAGAACTTTAAATAAACCATAAGTCCTTAGAGTTAAGATAGCGGTGAAAGCCATCCCTTGCCGATCGCCGCCTCTGTATAGTTTTCTATGATGCCGCCCCGGTGGATATTTTCCGATATTTTAGTGATTAGGAAATTAAAATTTTCGAATCTCGGCCGTTAAACGTGGCGCTGAAACAGATGTAAAATGAATTGAGAAGGCACTCACGGCATTGCATGTTGTCACCGTTTGATTGTTTACGTTTATTGTCTTTAATATTTGTCTGATAACTTCAGGATTAAAACATTCCCGGTGTATCGCAATCGACCTGTTACGTGGTCCCCATTTTTACTTCATTTGTAAAAGTTCTCTGTAAGGGAGATATTCGCTCAGACATTTCCGTCATTTTCCGTAAATATTTCGACGGATTTACTCAAAGGCTGTCCAAACATCATAGCTTCAACAAATTTAATATTGCATGAGTAGATCATTTGGAGTTAGTAATATCCCTCTGCAGTGAGAGAAGAAACCTATTAAATGCTATTTTATTTTTGCCACTATTTGACGCGTAACAAGAAGCCCCAGACAAAAGAAAATCATCCAGCTGTACAATATTTTGCAAAAAGTGCACCCTGCTTCCTTTGATCTCTGGAATGTTAGTTTAGAAGCATTTACTAGGTTGTTTCCCCGACAGCATGTGTGTGGTGGCTCAAATCGAGAAAATTGGAATGAACAAAGTAAATTCACGATTTTTAATTTTTTTTCAGCATGCAGAAATTTCTAATGAACTAATTAAGTGTATTAACAAGAAATGAAAAAGATGAATGCTCAGACGAGTTTCACTTAAATAAATTATACGTGTCTACAATTGTGTATAAAATATTTAGGAACTGAGTTCGTAAAACGGGGACAAAATCGAAGAGCGATAATTATTATGCAAGGTACTGAGCATCCGGAATCCGACACTTCCGATTGGCTGGTTTCGACAAACACCGACAGGTGTGTTGACAAGCTATTGACACTGAAAACAATAGAAAAGCCCGCTCAATGCAGAGAAAGCCAATCAAATGGCGATTTGTGACAAGGGTGGTGGTGCGAGGCTGTGTGAAACAGAGCGTACAAGGTTTCTTTTGAGACATCTGCCGCGGCTTGGCCAAAAACATCCAGATTAGTTCCTCTTTATCTTCATTGAAGGTCTTATGGCTTTGATATTTTTTTTACAACTGCTGATGTGTGGTAATTTACGAAACATAGAAAGCTATAATGGGCCGGAATAATGGCGCGCTAAAGCAACTTTCATTTTTAATGATTTTGATGGTTTTGATTAGTGTTTTGAGGACAACAAAGTGGAAAGGATGTAGCTTCATCATTTTAAATAGTAACCGGGGAAGTTTGTTCATTCAACTGCGGAATCTCTCAGCCTATTTACTTTCGTATTTGTTAGTGTAGGTATGTTTGTGATGTAGCACCGATAAACCAATTTTGAGAGCGCGGTGTCAATATTTTTCCTTCGCCTTTTGCCGTCGTTGACAACCTGGCGGCGCGAGTTACAAAATTTGTCAGCTTTTCACTAAAGCTGCGTTAAGATTACGTGGTATCATGCCTATATTTAAGTTATACTGATAAAATATTTTCACAACCTTTATAGATCCAAATTAGGCGATGTGGAATGACCCTTGTAATTCCTATGACAAATTTGTGGTCGTTTACGATGGAAGATCAGTGTTTGGATGAAGACGATACATTGCTAGCGGATGAGTGGGAATCGCCATCAGGAGAACTAAATTTTCTTTGTAATAACCAAGTGGAGGAAGGTAAGTCAATTTCATATGCCTAATTGAATTCCTCTTTTCTTTTCAATCCCACGACACCTTATTACATATGAAAAGTGCAGCCAAGGGCTAACTGCATACATTCATCCCTAATTCGTATGCAGCGATCAAGCTTGACTGATTGTTTGGTTTGAACAGGATCCTTTTGTCTGCGTTGTTTAATTTTGCAAAGTTTAGCCTTGAAAAGGTCTCGGTCTATTTAAAAACCACTTAATATTTGTGCCCTGACCTATTTACTTATTAATCTCCTGTTTCACAGATATATATCGGGTCAAAGAAAGAGGAATCAAACGAAAGGAATTCTGCAATGTTATTGACGGAAGCGAGACCTCTGCCGTTTCTCTCGTTGATCAACGCCGCTTTATATTACAAGAAACTTTTGAAAAGTTGCGTCGCCTAGAAGACCCAGAAGCCTGTTTAAGGAGAACAGTTTTGATAAACAATACACTGAAAATGCTACACAAGCAAATTTATTCGGAGGAAAACCCATTTGTTTGCGGTGGAGTGATGACGCTACGTTCGACCGAAGCTTCTACTAAAGAGGAAACTTCGCCGCCAAATCCTAAAATGATACGATTAGGTTTCGATAACACTGTCACGGAAAACTCTCGTGCAAAGCGTGTCGATAATAGCACATCGTTAACACCTGGGGAAAGCTTCTGCAGTGGTTGTACTCTTTCCGAAGTCTTCACAGGGGATGTGGAAGATGATGTTTTTGAACCTACAGAGGAAATTTCTTGCGACCGGGAGTCGATATTTGGAGAATTGGACAGCGTATTTCACAGTTATATATGTGCCCTCGAAACGTGAGTGTGGCATTTTTAGGCGCTTTTTGGAATCGCAAATGTTTATAGCGTACTTTTGTTTATCACACCTCGGCGTTTATTTAAATTTGAAGATCGCCAAGGTAAACAGCTATATTTATATACATATATATATTAATTATTGTACATGTACACAGGTAATTACTATGAGTAGGTGTTGATCCACGATTATCGGGAAAGATATTTTATAAATGAAAATGAAAGTTAACCCGTTATTATCTCATAAGAGCAGAAGACGCATTAAGTTATCTTTTATGTTTTGTACAAATGAACAGTTAAGAGTATTGTGCAATACAAGTGCATTCTAATTTATTATCAAGCTTATTATGTTTCGTTCAAACGTGCAATCCACGCAGATATCCGAAGCGGCATTCATATCTTCATCGCAATAGGAAGTCTGTTGTTTCTATGATAAACACAATCAATACAAGTTTGGAAAAGTCGATGCCCTGATGAGAAGTCACCTGCTTGCCAAATAGCATCAACACAATTTAAGTCTTACCGTTACACTCATTTTCTTGCTGGACAGTTTCATTTCAATACTTTTAAAACTCAAGTTTGTGTTCTCTTCGTTTCGACCTCCAAGACCAAGCTGTATGAGTTTTGCAGGAAATCTAGTATCTATTTACTGTGGAAAAACTATCGATTCGGGTACAGATTGTGTTGCAATTTTTTTTAGTTTTCCCAGAGTTTTGTGATTCAAAACATGTCTCCACATGATCTCAATGTGCAGTCTTTAATTAAGCCAGAAAGACGACGTTTTCCAAAGTGTTCTAGAGGCTGTAAGGAGCATGTTTTGTACAGACACCCATACTTTTGGCCGTGTATGGTTTTCAAAATTATTTATACATGTACCTCCCATGTTAGGTCTCTGGAAATTTAAAAAAAAAAACGGGGGGGCAGGGGCTTTAAAAGGCTGAATGTTTTTAGCTGCAAAATTAAATTGGAACTTCCTGGGTCGTGCAGTTTCCTTCTAAAAACCTTTGTGGGGAGATGTATTGGTGTTTTGTTTGTTTTTGGAATAACACAATCATGTCATGCAAAGCTTAAAACAACCTAGCCAGCTATCATCTAGCAGTATACTTAAAAACCTGGTTTATTTTTAGAAAACATTTGACTTCCCTGGGATGTTCCTACCAATATTTATGTTTAGCTCTTGTATTGTTTTCACTCTATTGGCAATTTCTTCAGTGTTTGCCATAATTTCTGCATGTGCACTGCATGTTTTTTCCAGTAACATTTCTTGCAAATGAGTTAACTCATTGAAAGTCTTCTTTCATATTTTTGTCATAAGGTTTAGTTGTCCTTCCGTTGAACTGTTTGCCAGACATATTGGAAGTCTTTGGGTTACAATATTGTACATTATTGTATCTCTCAGTTAGTACGCGCACTATGATTGGTCAGTTTTGCGAGCCGTACTCTGCTGTATGGCCCGCTAAATTTGAAAGTTTCCTTTTCGGCGCGCCTGATTAACCTCAGAGGTATAATAAATATCTTACTAAACTCGTTTTCTTGGTCTGTACTCTAAGTTATGGATCCTTGTTTTTTCCCATTGATTTATGGCCCACACACTTCGCGCCTGGGTCATAAGGGAATGGGAAAAAACTTGGTCCATAACTTACAGTATGGACCTTGAACTCAGTTAGTAAGAGGTATGTATTCTTCAAAACATTTCAATATTTGTTCACCAATTGGGTACCTTAAGCACTGTTTTTTAAACAAAGTTGAACACAAATATTTATCCAAAATGTGCAGTTCTAGATAATATCCATCTACATCTATGTACATATCTACCAGTTATAAACACATCCTCTCTATGAGGCTTTTGTGGCTTCCCCATGGATGGTTAATGGAAATTCCAAGGGGGGAGGGGAGTGGGGAAAGCAGAAGTGTTGAGCTAATTTGGAATTTCCAGAGGGGTGGAGGGTGCAAACCAAAAACCTATTTTTCTGGAACCACAGCTAACTTTCATGACAAAAGTGTTGAACCATGCTCTTAGAGTCAAGGCAAGTCAGTCATGGCATTGTTGTTGTCTAGTAATGTTTGTGAATGATCCCCAGGTAAACTTGAGACTTCTTTGTGCATAGAGTGTTTCTTACTAACCTATCATTTGGATTGCCAAGTTTTAGCAGTGAAGATGAAACTGAAAATATATGAGAAACAAAAGATTAATAAGTACAATCTTTAATTACATAAAGTAATACTAGTAGTAAAGTTATTGCAAAGTAGGATATTGTGATCATGAGCTGCTTTAAGGAGCTCAGTGACTTAATATTTACAATGTTTTGAGGACATTTTCCTCCACAAAAACACTTTGTTAATTTTGTCTTAAGTTTTGAAATGGAAAAGGCCATTCATTTGACTTAATAAACTAGATTTTTTTTACTTGTCTTAGTTTGTATGATTTTGTAGAAAACAAAACAGGGCATACCTTAGACCTTTCATGCAATGTTTTGTGAATCTAAGATGTGTTTGCGTAAAATATTTTATTATTAAGTTAACTATTGTTCTTTCAAAGGGATTTCTATATTTATGTGTATGTGTGTGTTACTACTATTGTACTTCAGAGCTTCAGTCATTATCCTTCATGCATTGTATTTTGATTATAGCGTAAGCCAGTTGCGGTTATCTATGTGAAACACATTTAGTACAAAATTGTAATTTATTTCTGCCAGATTTGACAAAGTTCTATATTCTCATAAGATTATGTATATCCTTGTTATAAGTAGAATTTTGTCAGATATGTTATTTTGGTTTACTATGGACAAAATGTCACATTCATTTTTGGTTTGAGAAGAGCTTTCTTAGAAACTCAACTGATAGAAAGAGGTAGGCTAGAAAAAGTCTGATTCTAATTTATTTTTTACATGGAATATTTGACATTTCTAACTTTTGAGTGTTTATTTTGTTACAACTCCTCTTTCACACTTGTTATCTGAATACACACACAATTCTTAATAATATTAACTGGAATATCTCACTGTTTAGTCTTGATTCCAACATTTTTAGCTTTGGAAGATTTCTAGAACAAAAAGTTATTAATGGCAGAGCTACAAGTCAAACAGAATTCATCAGGACTTGAGCACATTTAATACTACTATAATGGAAGCTGGCTTGAAATCTGTGTTAGAAGTTTTTTCTTAAATCAATTACACCTTTGTACTCCCAAGAGTCTACATCAGTTCAGATAGAGTGGCACAATTGCATTAAAAAGTCATATGAAAGTTGAGTTCTTTTCGGTAAGTAGTGTTTGATATGTTTACCTTAATATTTTTCTTGGAAATCCTTTGTGGCATGTTCTTCAGTATCAAAAGAGTAAGACGTTGTCATCTTAAGAGGGCACCTTCCATACTGTTGTCGTAATTTTATAACTAAGTCCTAATTTGCCAGAAGAATTATATAATACATGTTAATTTTTAAAGACTCATTGCTAGTGAATATTTGATGTCTTAGTACTAGCTCTTACTTTGTACTGAAATGTAAGTAAAAAGATGTTTATTATTAAAGATTTCTCTCAAACAAAACAAAATTTGTGACCCTCGTATATGTTTAGAGACAGTTTCCATGTCTTTGTAAAGTCTCTGAGAAAACAAATATGACACAATGCCAAACTATCCTGGAAACATGACACAAGTCAAGACTGTTTCCATTGGATTTCAATCAGATGTACACAACTGGTTTTAATTATTTATGATAAATCCGATACTGCTCTGGTTCGCTTTTGACCAGTCATTATGATGGAAGAATCAAGAAGAAGGAACTCCATCCACATATTATGCACACTTCAAGCTATGTGGTGAAGTGGAAGTTTTCCCTTGAGTGAAATGCTCAGATTTACAGTCTTTCCCGTAAAACCGTGAACACCTGAAATATCTATGGAATGTTATTGTGTTTCAGGTAAAAAGCCAATCACGCATGAGAAAACTAAACCGCAAACAGTAACAGGAGTTAGGTTGTGGATTCCTGTTGCTTCTGATTGGTCGCGAAACAATAAACATTCCACAAATTTTTTCTGGTGTTCACGGTTTTACGGGAAAGACTGTAAACCAAAACGATATCACTGTATTACTGGTATCCAATTTTAATATTGTGTGGAAGGTGATTTGGGATGACCCTGCCACTCTCAAGCTCACAGTCTAGTTATTAATAAATTATAAATAGAAATTGGCAATTCATATTTCCCTTTCATCATCAACATGTCAAACAATACCTTTTGCAGTAGAGGCATCAGAAATTATGCACATGCTGTATTCAAGAAAAGACCAAGAATTGCTGTTAAGAACTCCTATATCCCTGTTTTGAGATTTCTGAAGGGTTGATAACTTGGAAGAAGCCAAAAACGATGAGCATTTACTCAGGCCTGTGTTAAGGAACCCCTGAGCTTTAAATAACTAACCCTGCACGTGTTACTGTGAAAATCTGAAAACCATGAACACTAGAAATATTATTTTATGGAATGTTTTGTTTCAAGTAAAGAGCACATGTACAAGAAAACCAAACCGCAAACAGTTACAGTATTAGTTTAAGGTTTCATTTCCTTTCTGATTGGTTGCTGGACTAGGAAATGTCAAAATCAAATCAAAGTGTTCACGGTTTTGGATTTACATAGTAAGTTACAGGTTAACTTCTGGAGAACTAAGTTACCTTGCATCTTGCTTCCTGTATCAGGTCTGCATACTTGCCACAAAATTCACATACCTTACTTCAGGCACTCAAGTGACAGATAAGGGAAAATAGATCACACTCGAGGCAAAATAAATTCCAACAGGCAAAAAGAGAACAACCCAAGAGCACTTCTTGTGACTTTGCTGCCCACTTTCAGAGGTTTTGTTATTGAAGAAAAAGGCAGGTACCCCTTACATTTCTTTGGTTTGCCTTTTTCAATACCTTAACGGCAAAGGTGGGTACTGTGTTCACAGTATTTGGGTGCCGGCACCTGGGTCCCAGCTTCTCATAACAACCCTTCCACTTTGCACACTCTCCTCACCCCCCCCCCCCCCCCACATACTAGCCAAAGTCACTATTCCATGTTTTTCAAAGTACAATTTATTTGTTTACCAACCATTTACATACAATTAAATGGATTTCGGGTAACATTTGTTTGTTTGTTTTTTTTAATTTCAAGTCATTCCTGTCCATATTTTTAGTGATCTTTGAACTTGAATTACATAAATTAAGAAAAATTCACTTTTGAAAATGAAAATATGCAAATCTCCTCTGTTATCCAACAAATAGCCTAGCCTACATATGCTCTCTATTCAATTAACTTTGATTTTTTTTTTCTTAAAACAATTTGGAGAAGCTTAACTTACAGTAACAACTTTCTATATGCATTGCATGTAAATATTTGGTTGTAACAGCATCTTAACAGCCTGCTAGACTCACAAAGCTTGCAATGGTATAATATATACATGTCAATAATTTACATTACAGTATAAATTACCTAGAAATATGCTGCAAAAATACTCTGGTATAACTTCAAATACATCTCCAGTTATTCACATGAAATATTTATGTAACACTGCATATAAAACGTTGTGAATTCAATCGGAAAAACCGAATATAAATAGACCACAGCCACCTATCCTGAAATTTTCCTATAATGTTCGTGACATATATTCTATTCTTTGGAAATAAGCAACGCTAGCAATTTCACTATGAAAATTTTCAACGCTAACAACTACGATCCAACTAATATTTGCATTACTTGATCTAGTTCATCGAAAGCGGACTCGTTTACACGTTCAAGCTTAACACTATCACTGCATCTCGAGGGCAAACTTCGGGCAGCAACGCTTGTTGATCCAAGATTCCAAGCGTTGCAAAATTCATCAAAATCGATCGGGAACGAGCCATTCGGGACGTCGAAGTCATACAGCGACACATCAACGTCTTTAAACTCTAGTTCTTCAGTTAATTCTAATCCTAGCAGACTTCCACACGTTATTTCCTTGATCATGCCTTCGTTGTTACAATTTATCCCTTTCTCTATGACAGAAGTGTTGTTGTTCGAATCGGCCGCGCTGGGAGATATTTCCTGACCCACAACTCCCAATTTCGCTTTGGCGGGCATTTCCTGCACAGTGTTTGGTGACTTGTACACGTCAAATTCAAGTTCTTTGACCATTTTATCGCCCAGAATAGTGAGTTCTTGCTCAAAAGTTAGAAAACTTTTTGAAGTTTCACATCCTTCGCGTGATCGCGTGCCAATATTATGAGAAACGAAAGTCACTCGTTCACTATTGTTGACTGGTCGCTCCAATGTTTGCCCGTCGCTAAGTTCGCTGACAACAGTCATTTCTGAAGTCTTCCGCTCTTCCCTTATGTCTTCTTCGATAAGACGAAGAGTGTTCGAGATCAGCACTGTTCTGCACAAGATAGGTTCGGGTCGGGTAAAGCTTTTCTGCAGTTTACAGATCGAAATGTTGAACACCGTTTGGCGTTGAATATAACGACCATGTCCGTACCCATCAACTTCACTAAGCTTTCGTTTCACACCGTGTGCACGTTCAGTGAGCATCCTGCAATAAAGAGAAAAATGTCTTAAGTGAGTACAATTGCGAAACAGTGCCTAACCGAACTGGTTTACCTTTCAAAGGTTGCAATTTCAAGTTGAAGCCCCAAGCGAAAACCACAACATCATGAGGTTCAGTGTTGCAAAACTTTGGTTACAATTTTCCCCAAAGCGAAAATCAGCTTGACGAATACGAGGAGCCCCGTTTTACGCAGACTGTAATAATGTTCCGAACTGTTCGTACAATTGAATGGCTCCCTCCAAAATTGCTTGAAAATCCAGCGATCGGCGTTGTCTAAAATGCGGTGGCAACATTGTCAAAATTTAGCAGGTAGTACATGGTAGTCTAATGAAATTACAACTCACCGAAAGTACCGTTTCACGCGGAATTCGCTGAGATTTAAATCCAACTGTTGCAGATAATGCTCTCTAAAGTGATGACTCAAGAGTGAAGCTCATAAGAAAATCGTAAATTAGCGCGAAAGGCAAAAGATAAAACGGTTCTCAGAGAGACAAACCGGTGAAATTTCACCTTCCTTTTCTCCCAAGTTCAACTAGCGCAACCGTTGACGTCATTCACCTTATACGGGTGAGACTGACAGGTATAATTGACAAGTATTCCATATTTGGATCAATAATGGAGGAATGTAAACTGCGGCAACCTCATCACTTTCTCTTTTGAAGTTTTTACGCGCAGTCATTAAAAAATTCGTCGAGTCTTTTAAAAAAAGGTTTAATGCATTTTATAAGGGAATTTCTCCAGTCATCTGCCTTGAACATCTTGATCCACATATTTGACAAAACGGCGTCTAAACAAGCAGAAGCGACGATCAACCGGAAAACTGAACGCATTGCTGCACACGCACTTCCGTTTGTACAAAACTTCGCCGTTGTTTTCCATATCATTAAAATATATATATATATTTATATATATACGAATTGTTTAAAGAAAACTGGAAAATCGAACGAAGCGTGGTTCAATATAAAAGATAAACCATGGTTTCTACGACGTATTGTTCAAACTGAAATTCTCATAAAACCGAGTGCAATGAGATGGACATTTGATGCAGAGTGGGTGAAGACCTGCCTACACTTCCCGTTATTTTGATTCGCAGGTCACTGCAATCAATGCTCTTTGAAACCTGAGTCTCTAGTGCAAAACCTTGTGATAACACACCAACCTGTTCGATCTCCTGATCTTAAATTTCAAGAGTTCTAAGCCGTTGTGATAACAACGTTGGAACGTGACTCGGAGGGTTCCCTTGTCTCTTCATTTAAACTTGGGATTAGGTAATATATTCTTTTATTGATTGCTTATTGGAGGAAGAAGGATGTTTATGAACACAAACTGCTTGCAAAGTAGGAGTTTTGTGCGTGTGTGTGTGTGTTTGTGCGTTCATTGTTGAATAATTTGATAGTAACACAAAAGATCACCTGTCCTGAGACCGGAAGTGAGCAGGAGGACTCAACAAAGCACCTTTGATTGAAACAGGTTCATCTTCAAAACTGCAGCCTACGTTCAACTGTTATCAAGGGAGTCTTTCTGTGTAGCATTTTTAACCACAATATTCAAAGACCACGAATGATTTCTGCAAATTTTCCCTTTCCATTAAATCCATCCACGTCCGCGAAAAATGGTGCACTCGCTCGAACAAAAGATATGCCGGTTTTCATGGCTGTCCTAGATTTTCGGTTCGAAGGCAACAACACAAGCAAGCTTTTATCGAGTATAGAGTAAGTTGTTATGAAATTGTCAATGAAGTCCCTTTCGAGGAGACCTCGTTAAACATTACGGGCGACAATTTCTCAATATATATCGACATATACTTCTGCTGCTGCTATTGTTGGCTTATTGCCTTAACTTGTAAACTTTCAGTGGAGTCGTTTAATAATGGTGGTACCATGAAATGCAAAAGCAAGACCATTTCAAGTGAAAGCTGTGGAGGCTGACTTGCTCAATGTTCATCTTGCTTTTCGCTTTTCGACAATCATGCAACCTGTCACGGAGAAGGAACCGATACTCGACAACTGAAGACGTTTAGACAACTTACCCTGGAGTTACTTGCTATCTTGATCGGTGTAAAATCGTAACCTACCATCCAGTGAAGCCGTGGCTAACTATTGTGCAGAAATAAAAAAAAAATTGGCTTTGACTTAGCTATGAGCACGGTGAAACAATACGACTCGACGAATCACTGCCCTTGGAGCAACTGAAGGTCATACAAATATACCGACGACTTACGAGTGTTCGTGGTAAGTGGGTGGGCACCGAATCGATAAAACAGTGCCCACGTGGGGTTGTTTTCCCCGGAAATAATTTATTTTCTAAGTTTGTGTTGGGAGCATAACAAGTGAGAAAGAATTAGAAAACCTACAGTGGTAATCACAGTTTGATTCAAAAACACTGCGCAAAGATTCACTGTGATTACAGCGAAAAGATTCGCATGGACCAAAGGCTACACCTAGGGGATGAAAAGAGCTGCGGTGGGGATGAGGTACTCTTAAGGGGGTGCTGAAAATATTACTTGTGCAGACACAATAATTTCAAGGGCAGCAAAAGCGGCGGTGGGGAAGAGTTAAGAGACTGCCTGAGGTAACCAAGGGGATACACCGAAGAATGAATTTCGCCAACAATTTTTATGCGCGAAAAAACCTAAACAATTGTTCGACACAATTTCAAACTAAAACAAAGCTCTTGCAGAGACGTCACTAAGATTTGTAATGATGACATTACAAAGCATGGCTGAGAAAAAGTGGCCGAATCGGAGGACGTCGAGCAAATTTCAAGCCAAGCAACCCACACTTTACGTCAACAAACGCCTAGCTTCGTTCTAACCAACCAGGGCCCAACTCACGAAACCATCCCCATACTGTCGGGTGAGCTTTTAACTTGATTGGCCATGCCGGGGCATATCTTGCGGTATTCTTGCGAGGTGCAACCTCGCAAGTGCTACCTAGAAAATCCTGCGGAGACCACTCTCTGTAGCCTATTAGAGAGCTGCTTTAGTATATAATACCTGAGGCTTTGAGGGATGAAAAGCTACGTCTGACACAACGTCTGTTTGACCAGTGAGACGATGACAAAATTTATTTCCTCGAATGTCGTAGAGATAAGTCTGCAAAAGCAGAAAACAATACAGCCAACTTGTTCACGTGCTAGAGAAAATAACAACAGATTCTTTCTTTGCCCTCTTGTAAAGATAATAATAGCAATATGTAAACCAGCTTGACTTCTTGCTAGTTAACAATAATTTTCCAGTAATGTTATAGGGTTATTTTGGAGTGAGATACTAACGCAAATGGAACCTTACTGAATGCCCATCAGAGAGCAGGTGTCTGAAACCCTCATCCCACCTGTCCCTGTTTCATTTTTGCAAGCCAGCTTTGTTGAGTACAATAGGCGACAGTGGAGTTAAGAACGCGACAGGTGTTTGAAGAAACAAAACCCTTCCTTGTAAAATGTGGCAGTTCTGTATCATTGACAGCACCACTCAAGATTGACGTCATATGTTACTGACCCCCACCACCCACAAGGACACCGGCGAATAAATCTTCTGCCACGACTTATGCCCACGTGTTCTATAAGTGGCAGTAAAGTGTTGTTGTTGGAGTCTTAAGTCATACTGAAGGAGGAACTTTAAAAATGTCGGCCAAACGTCCTCTTGGCCATCTATAAAATCGATAAATAAAAGGGGTAGTTAGGAAGGCCCCTTCCTCCGTTTCGATTTTTCTAATATCCCACGATTTAAAGGGAGATTGAACCATACGGCGTTAGCACTGTTTAACTGATTCGAAAAGAAAAAGACATTCTAGTGAAATTACACCAATTTGTTTACGCTACACGTGTTCATTTAAGTATGGCAAACAGGATGGGTTGGGCTGAGAGGGTTTCCGTCTAACACCCACGCAACTCTGACCAAAAACCCTCAAAAACACTGCGTCCGGAATTCAAACATCAATGTAACAAATAATTTGTTTCTTTCAGTAGGGACAAACGACATTTTAATTATTGGGCCGCTTACCGATCTGTCTTCTGAACCAGTTGCGATGAATCTTGCGCAGGGACTAATGGCGAGTCCGACTGGCTGCGATCTGTTCACGTGACCATCATACCGACGAACGCACCGGTTAGTGCGCAGGTCCCATAATTTTATCCCATCAGTCACCGCAGCCGTCAAAAACAGATCATAAGCGCTGGGAGGGTGTGAGACGAACATGGAACCCTGAATAATGAGGCAACAAAGAGAGGAACTGGTTTGATCACCAATTATAATGATTGACAAATCTTAGGATTTTACTTCACAACAACGGAATCACCGAGAAAGCAACGGTTATCTGTTTGTATAGCCAATCACCACAATTAACGGCTGGAGATAAAGGAGAGCAAATGGTTTCACGAAGTACTGCCATGATGGAGTTGACGGAGCCGGTAAGAACTTTAGACGTGGACCATTATAATGCCCAGCAAGAGTCCAAACGTGACCTTTCGTCCAACTGGCAACAAAGAGGACTAAATCCAAGCCTAACTGACTAAGTTTTTGCCCAGGTTGTGATGACATCTCTTAGCCCAAGCATTAATATCAATGAAACAGCTGGAACGCATCGAAATCGTACAGGAACCAAAGGTCACACACACACGGCTTTCTGTACCATGAAGAAAATAGGAGCAAAGACAAGGCCTCGAATTAATTAGACGGGCCTTAACAGTCCAACGCAAGCGTCCAGCAAATTAACCATCATACCACCGCGCCTCCGGTCCGACCACGCTGAAATAAAAATGGGAGTTAACTTGCCTCGTTTTGACAAATCGAGTGCACAGGCCTTGTGTGGGCGTCCAGGACCACTCGGACAGAACGCGCCGCATTCATGTCAAACACTTCAATGGATTTATTGGAACCACAGCACAAAACGATGTCTTACGGGACGTCAAGGAAATGATGAGTAACAGCTGCCTGTCAAATTTGCCTAATACGCCATTTTCGTATTCTCGGTAGTGAACTGGATCTAGCATGAAGTGGAGGCTCTTGCGGGGGAATCTTTTCATATGTAAATGTATTCCCCCGCAAGAGCCTCCACTTCATGCTAGATCCAGTTCAATACCGAGAACACGAAAATGGCCTATTACGTTGCTCAGATTACGAAGCAGAATTCGTTCTGAGCCGCTTTCAGTTCTTTGTGACAAAAAGGATACAGGAGTGGAATTGGTTGATGGCTGAGAAACAGGTGATCTGCTGTGCTCTGTCTTGGTTGAAGATCTTCACCAACTTGTACTTGTTGTTCACCTGGTATCTGTTCACACAGAAAAGGTTACCACTATTCTAAAGAACTATGTCAACAGAGTTTGACGTTAAGAGTCTAAAGTCGTCAATAAACGGCGTCGGCATTTACTTGCTGTACGGCTGACAAAAAGAGCCGTCTGTGTGAGCTCTTCATAACCTGAGTAGTTGAGTGTTGTAACAAGAAGGGCTGTTTGAGATGACATTAAGGACCATCAGATTTGAGTACTAGAACGAATTTCTAATTTCAAACCAATCTTCCTCCCATGAACCCTTACTCTTCGTTGTAGCTTACCAGTAGATCAGAGCCCGGTTGTTCGAAAGCCGATTAACCTAATCCAGGATTAGCGTAAACTTTGGTTGCAGTTTTTAACTTTTGGATGAAAGTCGTTTCCATTGCTTTTTGTTTTTCAGAATTGACTTCCCCTAATCTAAAATTTTGCAGAATATCAGCATTGAGCAACGTTTGGGGACAGAGAAATAACCTCCTTGATTAACTAATCTTGGATTAGCGTTAATCGGCTTTCGAACAACCGGGTCCTGGAGATCTACTAGTAAGAAGCAAGGAAACAATATTGATGTCACTAGTGATGATCTAAAGCACGCGGCGAACCGGCAAAATTTGGAGTCGTACTCGTACTCAAATCTGAAGGTCCCTACGGACTGATGTTCAACTCAACATCATAGTCACGTGAGTTGTTTATCGGGAATAGACGAAGGTAAGTCAGTCCTCTGTCGGTTAACCTGGGGGAGCTTTAACTGGAAATGCTGCGCCCACGACATTCGAAACAAACTGCTCAGCAGCACTGAGAGCACAGCATGCAATACGTTAGACTCCCTGTCGCAATGATAAGTCACAATGCATCTTTAAAACTGACGGTTGTCATGCGCAAATATTATAAACTGCTGGCCTAACCTTTTGACATCATCTTTTTGCCCGACATCAATATGATATTTGTACATATGCAGACCATTGCCACATGCAATCAGAACGAACTTATCGACGTAGTAGAACCGTGCTTGAGTTATTTCCTTAGGAAACGGAGAATTATCCTGTGAAGACAACGGAAAAAAGAAAATCATAGCGATACTGTAATTTTGTGCAAAACAAAAACAACATGGACAATAAAATGTCGCCAATGCCCATGCTATCGCTAAGTCTCGTCCCCAACACGCATTGGGAACGAGACCACGCACTAACCTTGACCTTGGCAGAGCTACCAAGCTCAGATGCAAAGTTATGATTGACAGTTGAAAATATTAACAAAGGGTCAGACTGGGCGGGGCTCCACAGACTCACTGTCCTGTCACATGATGACGTAAGAAGCCAGTTGCTGTCGTGACTAAAACCGACGCTTGTCACTGATCCATCGTGGCCTGGAAACAGAAACAACTTCTTAGGGAAATAGTTTTGGCTTTACTTACGATTTTGGTATTTAAATGGGAAGCTAAAGGATAAAAAGCAGCAACAACAAAACAAAACACACAAAACCATCTAACCAGTTAACACGATTTCTTTATTTGAAGGTGGGGTTCTTAGCATGTGGGCGCTCTTGTTCGCCAGTGCACAGGCTAAATGCTTCCCATCCCCTGAAGAGATGTAATACAAACGATGAAAAAAATCAATCAATCAATCAATCAGTCAGTCAGTCAGTCAGTCAGTCAGTCAGTCAGTCAGTCAGTCAGTCAATCAATCAATCAATCAATCAACTGACAAAACTGCCAGCTACGTAGGCTAGTGGTTGCATAACACACATTTATGCTCGTACCTGAATACACAACGCTATTGATAGGCGTGGATTGTTCCGTCAGCGGTATTTTGTGCTGCAAGTTTGTAGGAACTTCACTGTTTATAGGATACTCTCTCCGTGTTGCCCTAACAAAACAAAATAGGTTGTGAAAAAAAAAATGGTTCCGACCTCAGAGAATTATAGAGATGGCCACAGCTAAAAAGGGCAATGATCATAATTTATTGATGCCGAGGAGGGGCTAAGGAATTGTCATAGAAACTACAATCCTGTCCAGACAAAATAAAATGAGAAAAAAGAACCCTCCCCCCCCCTCCCCCCATATCAAGAACGAGTTCGCACGCAAACCAAATCGCACCTTTCTTTTCATCACCGAAATGGGGGGACTCAAATTTTTCATTTTTTTCACCGAGATTGTAGCTCTACCCCAAAGAGGCTTTCGCTTCTCATTCTTTAGTCTCGTGTTGTGTTGCATAAGATTTCTTCCTTTGAAAACTACGTTTTTATTATTCCGGTTAGGCGTTCCGGTACACATTGGTATCAACGAAAACGCTCTGAAAATTGAAATGTTGAAAACGAATACCTAAGTGAAGGGTTTGAAAACGGACATTACTCCTCTACCTGGAATATAATACGTTTACACATTAATGGCAATCACTGGATAAAACCGTTCCACATCGCCTTCAATCGATTACATGGGAACAACAAAGTGCGGACAAAGAAAGCATGCATTTACAAATGCATTAGCCTGCATAGCAGGCGCATAAAAGGGTGGAACGAGGGCCGGAGGAGAGTCGGAAAAAAAACCCACGTTTTTTTCCGGCCCTCCTCCGGCACTCCTCCCACGCAACCTACCCGGCACCCTGCGAAGAGCCGACTGTCTTTTTCAAGGAAACTGCAGGCGCCTTCCTCGAAGCACTCGTGTTTGGGGAAAACATTTTAGACCTGTTAAACGACAACTATTTAATTACGGAGAATGGATGTTACTATTGTTAGCAATTTGTTTGACGCTGTATCTAAAAAGCGAGACAATCAAATGAACTTGAGAGTAATTATGCTTGCGTTTCGAAGAACACTGATGCATTTGTTTGAAATGCATGGGTTTCATTAAGGTTTTGGGTGAGCAGAAAGGAAATTTCTTTTCACAGGCGGGTTCACATGCTTGGATTTAACTTATTCATCATAAAAATAATCCTTGGTGTGCCCATGGCACTATGTTTACAGCCAGCCAATTTGCTCGGTGCCTGCCTGACCCTTATCGAAACCCCTGGAAATGACCTAAACAGATGCTGCACACTACAAGCTTTTAATTAACCCAACATTGTTACGTTAAAAAATGTTTAACTTTGCAAGGTTTTGAAGTAAGATCAATGCGTCGCCACAAACAAAATGGTCCACTTGAAGCTGTGTGCACAGAACGTCGCATTTCACATGCAGTTAATTCAGCAATTAGATTCGGGCCTGTAAAACGCGACGTTTAAACTTGGCCTTACTAGCTTCTGCGTTTCAACGTTGCTCTTTATAATGCAAACTACATTCCAGGAAAAGAAATGTATGTTGCGGGCGCGGTTCACGCCGGGAAAATACATGTAAAATACTGACAGAATTGCAATCTCTAGAAAGACTCTGGCAAAACGCACAAAGAACCAACACTACTGATGAGTAACGAATAAATTTAGCCTGAATTACAACACAAAACATAACGCCCAAAAACGAGCACAAATCCCTACCTTGGAGAAGCAGTGTAACCAGATGACTTGACTTTTGAGTGGAATGTAAGAAGCTGATCGTGAATGCCTGATTTTGCCCCTAACACGATGAAGAAAGAGATCTTATGATCCAATACACAGCATACATCAATGAAAGCTCAATATGTGCAATTAATCCCGTAAAATTTTATTCCATTCCAATAAGAAAGCAATAAAAGAAAGCTTTTCTCGGACAAAATGACCTCAGCTGGGAAGGGATTCATTATTGGCGAGGGCCTCATTAGGTGTTTTACGGAGGAGAATGTGACAGTGGGAAAATGAAGGGAAAAAATGTAGGGATAGGAGAAAAGTAAATAAGACAACAGCTTTGACAGGTTAAGCGATAGCGAAGAAATTCCCATACAATTAAGAAGGTCTCTCAGATTTATGAAAGACAGGAATGCTTCATAAGTGACTGTCCACAACAGGGGTATGCATGTCTTGATTTCTTAGCTCTTTTACAGGTACGACGCATGAAAATAAGTTCAACCAAGCTAAGGGTGATGTTCATTTCATAAAGAGATAAGCTCTCAACAGAATGATTCAAAATATGTCATGCATCTTACCTTTTTGTGAAGACTTTTTCTGTGGCTGTTGTTTTGTAGTTGTTTTGGGTACAAGTTCGGCTTTTAATGGTGAGTTGCTACAAAGAGGAGATCTGTAAAAAGCAACAATGCCATGCTATGTTAGGAAAAAATCGGATCTGTTTTAACGAAGACCATACACACCAATCGTTACGTCGATTAGTTAAGTGAATAAACCACCAGTTGTTGATAAATATTTTAATAAGAGAGAAAAGTTTGAGACTAAAACCATTCAGAGAAGGCAAACAACAATGATCCAATCATAAATCAAAACCCACACGCGTGACATACTCGTAAGCAAGAGTAAAACACTTGTAACCAGACTCAAATCATAGTGGTGTAAGTGACTTTAAACAATTGAAGAGTGGGGAAAGCAAAGCGGCAGCAAACATGAATTTTGTGTGTTGTCATAGTAACCATACTTGGAGAGAACTGTGATGGTTTCCGTTCCTACTTCCACTCCTCTCACATCTGATGAAACCTCCACCTGGTTGTCATGGGAACTAAGGCCAACTGACTGTGAGAATCTTTGCGACAAGACCTAAGATAGAAAAATTAATTTTTTCACACATCACAGAGGGCAAATGATCAGGTCTGTGGATGTATGTTATGCTGTGATGTGCTTGCATATAAATGTCACTAAGGTGCTTGAAGCATGGTTAGCGCTAACCTGGGTTAAAGACCAAGAGCAACTTGGCCCAGGCAATAACTACACCTCTAATAACTATCAGAGTTTTTCTGGTACAGAAAGGATTGCAAGTCAAGTTACTTCTAAGTTAAAAGTCATTCCACTAAGTATCAATGAATACCTGACAGGCATTCTTGCTTTGCTTGTTAGCTAACGGCATCCTGATGTGAATGACATTGACAGTGTTTTGAAAGAAGTTGCCGATTATGCATGTCACCTGAAACAAGAAATTTTTAATGAACTTAATATGAATAAGTCCAAAAGTATGCATACCTTAGATTAATTATGATTCAACACCCTTGCAATTCTGCACACACACAAATAAACTTCAGAGTGGATCAACTTACACTCCCATCAGGCCTCTCAGCAAACGCAAATGAACCTGGGGAGGAGATGTTATACTGAACCTCATCCAAGTCATTACTGGAAAGAATAGGATCTAAAACAATGAAAAATGTAACAAGAATACTGTTTTCTCATTATTGTATAAGAACATACAATGGGGAATTGTGCATACTGTGGTTTTATCTTGAACAAAATTAATGTTGAATCAGTTTGCTATGAAGTTAACTCTACGGAGTTAAAAGATTATCCTTGAAACTTGTGATGCATTTCAAGGGATATTTGGAGAATATGGAGTTACTTCAGGATTTTTCTCTCAAAATATATGCCCTTTACAAGAGTTTAAAAAATATAGGGTGTAAATAATAAAAAGTTTTAAGGTATAAAGAAACGATATTGTCGGTGGTGCAGGCTAATTATGCATCATAGACTCTGACTTTATAATTTACAGTTTAATACTCACCTTGAAAATCCAGCAAATAAAGTGGCTCTCTGCTGCTGCAGTCCAACAGAAGAACACAGGCTGTTGTTGCTATGGCTACAATGGAAGGAACATGGAATACATCCCTGAAGACCAAAACAAGATCAACTGAACTCAACTATAAGTCAATGTTAATGGACGTCCCTTATAACTTTTGCCTTCATTCTTTATTATTTGGGAGCCTGAACACTGCGTACAAAAAAAGATATAAAATAATCCACTTGCTTTGCAAAAAAAACAATGGTACTCTGCTTCACCTTTCGTTATTGATGATTGACTGAGAGTAAAAATCGTGTTTTTGTCACTGCTAAAGAGCAGGCCCCGGTTGTTCAAAGGCTGGTTAGTGTTATCCACCGGATAAATCACTATCCAACGGATAAATAATGGGAAAGCTATTGCACTATCCACTGGATAGATATTTATCGGGTGGATAGCTCTATCCAGTCTTTGAACAACCGGGGCCAGATATATATCTATCCAGTGGATAGTGCAATTAGCTTTCCCAATACTTACCCGCTGGATAGTGATTTATCCGATGGATAGCACTATTCAATGTTTGAACAAGCGGGGCCAGATGATAAAAGGTTTCCTAGAAAGGAAGAACTTCACTGATATGTCAAGGGTTGGCTGGGTATAATGGGCCCATCTTCAGGATAGTAGCACTTACTTGATAGCTGCTCCACTCTGTGAACCAAACAGCACTTCGTGCATACCCACATCATTCTGCGCAATGGCTGGCTGTTGCTGGTTCCTAACGAAAAAGATACCAAGCACAGCTGTTCCAGGTTCCAGAGCAGTTGCAGACTCCTTGACATAATCAGTGATGCTCTCCTTCTTCCAGGATGGCTGGCTGCTGATAAGCGATGGCTGTGTCTGTGTTGAAGCTGTAGATATTTCTTTCTGTTCCCAGTATCTTTGCAGTGATTGTTGGACATTCATTTCAAACAGGCAGCAGTACCCACTACCATGAGACAGGTCATACATATGAACCTGTGCAGTAAATAGCAAACCTATTCTTTACATATTGCAATAATGGTTTTTTGAATAAAATGTGAAGCAAAAGAAGAAATAGGACTGCAAATGCCTGGCTTTATATAAGGTTCTGAAATTTCATAGGAAGCCTCATGCATGTAACTTTAAAGTCTTGTTAACAGCTATTACATGCTAGTATGCAGAAGTCTACCTTTCCATCAGTAGTGCCAATAGCCATCTGTTCCTGGACAGGATCAAATGCCAGTGAAAGAAACGGATGAGCTGAAACAAAAAAAAATGTGAAGATTTCAAACAATGTTTGCGGAAAAGATGGAGCCATTTAATGAGAGGCCAAATACTGATCCAGCAAAATGAACACAGACAGTGAGTAATTTTTCAATGCTGACAACGATATCATTGCACTCAATGGAAGAGCGCTACATAACACAAGACCAGTTGCTGTGTTACCTGACAAAATGGCTGACTGGTACACAAGGCATGTCTGCTCAATATCCCAAACCTAAGCATGTTAATTCAACAAAAGTGAATAAAAAGTATACAAGTTAACAACAGAGAGAGTAGGCGATGATGTCCATCAGTCTGCAAAAGATTACAACTGCTTCAAAAAACTTGAAGGGAAGTTTTCTAGGCTCCTGTACAAAACATTTTGCTTTGTTAAGCATTGAAATCTGATGTTAAAAGTTGCTTTTTGGGATAAAAAGCCAGCTTGGAATGTAAACATACCTTAAAAGTCCTGTCTTCACTTATGGACACAATAAATGTTTCTTTGTTGGGGCAAAACTGCGCACATGTTACAAGACTGGTGTGTCCCTCCAACAGTGTATCCAATTTACTGGTCTACATAGTCACATAATTGTACAGTATAATAAATCACTTCACTCTAAAGTACCATGACCTTGAAAGATTCACTCTAGTGTAAATTCCTAGCCTGTCTCTCCAACAAACTAAGGCTGAGTGGTCACTCTTAGGACTTAAAGGGTTAATCAGGGGAATACCTCAACTCTTTCCCTCCTAAGTGGTCATGCTTAAGACTTAAAGGGTTTTAATCAGGGGAGTACCTTAACTATTTCCCTCCTAAGAGTGACTTTATAGATTTTCCTCTGTCTAATGCTAGATGATTTTACTCGTGAAAGGGAGACCCCTTAGGGGTTAAGGGCTAATACAGTATTTGAAGGTGAATTATGACAGACTGTATTATTTGGAATTCAGAGGGGGAATCAAGTGCCAAGCATCAAAACTTTGATTATACTGGGGGGGGGGGGGGGGGCAGGAAAGCTGGGGATCAGGGCAAGGTTTGGGCAAGGTTCGCACATCCTCACTCCTTTATACTCACTCTAACACTCTCCTCTTTCTAAGCATCGTCTGCCTTACAGGGGTTTCATTAGAAGCCGGCAACCAGCGAAAATTGTCACCTAATTTGTCAGAATTTACCTCTCACTGCCACCTACATTGTCTAGATTTCACTAATATGATTTAAAAAAATTAATCAGATCGCCGCTTACTTTAGCAAGCTCAGACGGCTATTTCAAAACTTATTGAGACCCCTGGCCTTATATCTCCTTTCTATTCCTCATTACTGCAAACTGCTACAAATTTATCACACTGTTTATCCAGTCTGTGAATTCCTGTCACTATTCAGGTGACCATTGTAATAATTTTATTATACGACCCCAGTAATACTCAGTGTAACTCCTTCAATGTTCAAATTGCCACCCACTCAAATACCCACAATAACTGAAATTACGTTTGCTTAATTACCTGAATATTCAAGACCCATATTTCTTTCCCAATGCATGCTGTGATCAACCTGTCCGTCAAGCTGAAGCTGATGTGCTGGACACACCCAAGATCTTTACCAACAGCTATCCCACTGTTGTGATCACTGGCTGAATGTATTTCATCATGTGAAACAAGATGGAAAAACCTTAGAACTCATCCAGGTCAGAAATAAAAAGCAAAGAGAACTTGGGAAAAGAAATGCAACCACGAGGCAAACATTCAGGACTTGAGTGCAACATAAGCAGGGAATGCAGGAGTATGGGGAATGCAATCTAAGAGCAATGTTCTTGGGCATCAATGCAAGTCAACTACATTTCTTGCTTGCAGCGGGGAACAGAAGTTGGGAACATAGATAAAATGGAAGTAAATGGAAAATAAATGTAAGTAAAAAAGTAAATGGGAAATGACACAGGAAGAATGGGAACCAGAAGTAAAACTGAACTCCCTCAAATGCGGTCCTATTAATTGGTAGCTTGGTGCTCTATAAATCTGGAATAAAATCAAAATTAATGATCTAAGGCTCACTTATATTGTCCACAGCCAAAAGTTTGTCAACGTTCCAGATATAGATGAAGTCTTCAGAGGCTGTGCACAGCAGAAGTGGTCTGCCTTTCTGTCCAAAGCAAGTCGCACTTACTATTCTGCTGTGGCCAGATAACTGTAAAGGCTAAAAAGAAACATAAGGCAATAATTACATGTGTACTCAGAAAGCACAGTATATTTTCCTTGGAAAAATTTGGGCAGACTGTATCTGTATGCTTTAAATTGTTACATGCGACCATGAATTGGTAATTTGTTCAAACAAACAGTTTGTACACCTTGTCAAAAATTCTCACTGCCCACACTACCCTACAAATAATATTACTTGTGAACAGACCAAGCACTTTCCTTTATTGTGTTGTCTTCAACATGCAGCACCCTCAAATAGTTCCTAACACCCGATACACCAGCTGACCTTTGCCCTGCTGAAGCTTTTGACTTATAACACATATCCAGGATAACCAGGCACCATTCACCATAAATTTGAACCCACAATTGACCAGAGTGGTCCTGGTGGCTTCATAGCTCAGTTGGTTTAAGTATCACACCAGCATCATGAGGTTATGGGTTCAAACCCCTTTGAAGCCCTGGATTTTTTCAGGCTTCTTTATGCAATTGCATAAATTGTGTTTACAACCCAGCAAGGATTATTCTTCATTTCAATTATCATTCCATCACAATAAAAAAGCAATCATGCTTGGACAGTGTTACCATGGTAACCTCCACAGACTAGAATGCTTCTTGAAACTGATAGCAGAATTTTGACAATAATTTATGAAAGCAAAGTTAAGAAGACAAGAGGAGGAGTTAGTTATAGTAAAATCACTTTTTGGACGATTTAAAGTGACTGATGAAGGATTTCGCTGTTTCAAATCTTTCAGCATAAATGTTATGATCAATATATATCAGAAGCATATAATGTTTCTGTATACATTCAGTAAAAGCAAAAACACCTTTCATGCTCTAAATTTCCTCCAGGCATTTCTCCAGTTTTAATCCTCACTTAGCAAAGCACCTTGAGCCCATTTCATGACCTTCATGTTTTTTTGCGATTCTTACCAAAATAACGCATTATTTAGAGGGGAAAGCTGGTGCAAATTTGGGGGAAGGGGGAGGGGGGCATGTTCAAATTCCCGTGACCCTCCCCTTTGTGAAGTATATTTTTTGCCGACCCTACCCCTGCCTCACCTACTCCCTTTTGACTATTCAAAATGTGTGAATAAATTTATGTGGCCTCTCCTTTTGAATTCCATAAAAATCACCAACCTCCCCTATTTGCACCAGCCCTCCCCCACCTCTAAGTAATGACCTGGGGCCCGTTTCCCGAAGCTCCAGTAATTACCGGGTCCGTCTAGCAGTTTTGTTTTCCATTCCAGATGGGAGTTTCAAAAGTTTTGAAAATTATACAGTGAAGTTATCAGCTAAAGAAACAAAATGGACTTCATTAGAGGTCAAAACACACCCTATTTTTATTGAGATTTTGACTTCAAAATATGGTTTGTGGGCCCGTTAAGTTACCGGGACTTTCAAGAAACGGGCCCCTGGTCCCTACACTGGGTTTCGTTTCAAACGGCGGTGTCGAATATTAGCTTTAAGTTACCTTCTTCGATAAATCTTTAAGCCACCAAACACCTACAATAGTTTTGGTTAAAGGCAGTGCGAGAAAATTGTTTGTGCAGGACATCTGTAGTTGTCCAGGAGACGACGATACTCGCACCAAACCATCGTGACTTGCCGCCATTTTGTTCAAATCTTCTTCTGCTGAACTGTAGTAGTGCAGGCTCATGATTCGAATCCAAGATGGCGGCAAGCGCATCCTCTGGGAGTTCCGGGATAGATGCTGAACACATTCGGAAATTGATCAAAAATATAAAAGAAACGCTTGCGGTAAGTATCTTACTGTCTTCAGAATGCCTGGTCAGCAATTTCAGAATACCCCGCCACTTCTTCTTGCTTGTAGCGGCATCGTCTGAAGAACAAGACAGATAACAATAAACACTATTCACATGCAAATAAGTGGCGGGGTTTTCTAGAATCTAGCCGCCTGGTCCATTCACTTGCATACATTGACTAACAATACTCAGGTGTCTCGTTCTTCAAAACCTCAGACACATGTTAGCCTAAATTTATGAGCCAAGTATATATTCTACAGTTGCTCCTAATAACTTTAAATAAGCTCTCATACTACTACTATATACACAGTCACGTGGGGTTGAAAGTAGGTTTAGTAGCAGTAGGAGGAAGGGTAGGTGGGGAAGGGTAGGTGGGGGGTGGGGGGATGGGGGGGGGGTGGGCTTTCATCTGGTGTTGATTTCAGAGAAACCACACAACACCAATGGCACTTTTTTATTTTGCAAGAGACACTGCAGGAGACAAATTGAAAAAGGAGGCTTGGCTTGTGATCTCCTTCACCAGATGCATTATTATTGGAAGAAAAAGATATACAGTGTGAGATGTTGAGTCCATTATTTAGTTCCCTATTTTCTTTCTAGAATGTTATGAAATCAGCAAATGTGGCCATCAGTCAGAATGCTGAGGTTGATCTTGGAATGTAAGTTTTAAAAAAATTATATGCAAGTATATATGCTGCCTATTACCTAGTCAGTCTTACAGCTAACACTGCAATGGTAATTTAATTTTCTCAACTCATTTAGGGAATTCAGATGAAATGCTTCTATTGTTGGACCTTCACTTAAACTGATCGCTTTCAAGATCCCTTCTCTTGACCCTCAGATATTCCCTGAAACTATAAATTTACTGGGACTAGAGGTATTTTGCGAGGTTGAAAATGGTAAACCCCTTGCTCAAGAATGAAAGAAAAATACTTAGTTCTGATACCTTGGACCTGGTCCCTTGTTTGAGAGGTATTAATTTATTGCTTACTTGAAAGCTCATTAGAACTCTCTAGTTGTTAACTCAAGTATAAATTATATTTGTAAATATAGGCTTTTTTTTGTTTATTTTCAGAAAAACTGCAGAGGGTGCTAACAACAAGCTTGAAAAATGTTTAGAAGATTTTTATAATGCCTGTGACCATTTGCAGCTTTATTTGGTAAAATTACTGTCTTTCTCTCTCTCTCTTTCCCTTCATGTTTTTTTTTATTTTTGTAACTAGTAATAATTATTTATGCCACCTCCCAGTTAGTAGAGCATTAGACTGCTGAGCAGAAGGTTCCAGCACATTAATAACCAAGCTCAGTTTACGGAATTTATTGCAGGAGAAATCTGAAATAGCTGTCATTATTCTCCTGGATACAAATAAATCCTTGAATATCTGCCATCTAGGTGTGACAAATATTGAGTGCAACATAATCATACTTGGACAGTATCATTTATAGTGAAGTAGTCTCATTTTGTTCCTAGGAGCTAATGAGGGCAACACAAAACCAAACACAGCTCAGCATGAAGTACACACCAAAGCTTGTGTCCAACAGCAGAACAGAAAACAGTGAAGCAACACAAACATACACCGAGTATCTGTCAACTGTCCGGACACAGATAGCCACTGCCAGAGAATTGCATAGCATGCTCTCAGAATTCTCCTATCATAGTTTATGTCAGGCAAATTGAGATAGGAGAATGAAGACATTGTCTTTGTGAATGAAGGAGCTCGGCATTAATAGCACTGATATGTTCTTGGAGATTATTCTGCATGGTCCAGCTATTGTAGACTGGTGACTATAAGTACTGGTTCTTAAAGAAGTAATGTGATTCTCACTGTGTGAGATCTTTAAGTTTAGCTCAGGGTCTGATGAAGGACTCTGTTTGTCCAAATTGTTTGTCCAATTTGGTTTTCTTGTTTTGGAAGAAACGGGACATTTTGCAAATCAGGATTGGTAGCTGAAGACACTGTCTTTTCAGTCAAACAAACAAAATGTGACAGGAGCTTTTAAACGACTCCACATGTGTACTTTTGTACTTCTGTTTGGCTCAGCTGCTATCACACATTGTCACACCAGGAGCCACAGATGGCTTCTTTGGATGTCTGTAATTAACTATTGTTCTTTGTAAAATGTGTTAACCCTTTAACTCCCGATAGTGCCAAATGGCACTTATAGATTTTACTCTGTCTAACGCCAGACGATTTTACTCGTCAATGGAGAACCCCTTGGGAGTTAAAGTGTTAACTACATAAAATTTCAGCTTTCAGTTAGTTACTGTCACTAACCTTTGAAGTTAAGTGTAGCTTGGGATCCTGGCAGTTATGGCAAAGGGAGTACTCTGTTTTTCTGTCAAAGTAGCAGGGGATTTAACTCAAAACATGTATGAAGGCAGCCCTTGCCCTCTGTAATTTAGTAAGTTTAATGAAATATGCTTTTTGAATTCTGCTTTTCGTGGTTTGGATGAATAAAGGTCAGTCGCATCTTGTGAAACATATGGAGAGGTGGAGGAATTGAAATCTATCTATATTTTGCATCTCTGCAGTAAAGGAATACTGTTTTTAAATGTAACCACTGTAAAGTCAGTATTTTAACATTATCTGAGGAGGAAAAGAAGTTTCACTGATATTTGGCTTCAAGGAGCATAGTTAGTCCCAACATATGGAACTAGCAGATAACCAGGAACTGTGCTTGCTTGAAGAATACTTCACAGATACATATCACTTGAATTTTTTTTTGATTTTTAAAAACAAATTAAACAACCTTTATTTCAAAGAACAGTGCACTCAAATACCAACTCACAGCCTGGCCATTGTCAGTACCTTATGCACCCAGGCAGTTACACACCTGGGCAGTGCTTGTGGCACCAGTCATCCTCTAGGGGATGGTCCCTGGGCAAGGGAGGGGACTATGAATTAATTCCCTCTTGAAGGTATGGATTTACCCTCCTTAGAATGGGACATAAACAAATCAAAGTTAAGACATTGCACCTCTTAGAGGGTCATTACAACCAAAAAAGGCCAATTTAAAAGCTGGGCCCTCTGCAAGGCACAAAAAATTTACCTCCCTCATTTCGCTCACCTTATACGTAACATTGTAAAACAGAACTTCCTCTTATTCCCCAGAAAAATGTTTGTTCGCCCATGCCTTAACCACCCCCCATTTCAGGGAATAGGAAGTGATAGGTCCATTATCCTTGCCATTATTTCTTCATAGCACAAAGGCTAGAGGGACAGAGCAAATACATGACAGAAATTTCCTGTCAGAACTGAGAGTTTGCGGAGAGATCTGTCTAAGGCATATTCCAGAATTTCAATTTTGCGCTGATCGGCCCAATGACAATGACCGACAAATGTCCAGTTCGTCTGAACACTGGAGACGAGACTTCCCAGTCTCCCAGCATGCACTGTGTTGTTAACACACGAGGGCGGCCATGTTGAGTTATATTCTTTGAAACGTTCCTGAATTCATAGCTTTCGCCACCAATAATTACAGAATGTCTTATCGCCCGCCACCACAACAAACACTAGGCCATCCTCCACCAGGACTGCGTCATCCCTCAAGCGGAATACCACCGGGGATGCCACCTCCGGGCAATCTACCAACGGGTTTACCACCACCTCCATTTGGCGCTCCTCCAGGTTTTCCTCCGCCTCCTTTGCCTCCGCCAGTCGCTTCAGGTAAACGAAACTAACTTAGGAGACATTGGACAGGGTTGTCTGGGTGTATGTAGGGCTGTAGTCGGGAAAACATCGGGATACAACGCGTCTTCAAATGCTGCTCCCGTATTCCTGGTCAAATGCTTAATTTAATGATTAAATGTCGCCATGCATGTATACTTCGTTCTTTAAGCGTGGCAAACTGCATACCTCGTTCCTAAGCAGTTGTTTAATAGCCTCACTTTCACTGTTTTTCGAATACAGAAGTGCAGGACTATAGAAGCACTAGCCTCCCTTCCCCTTCTTTTCATTCACGGGACTGCGGTAGCAAATACAGAATACAGGACCGCTTTTGTCCACCTCGTTCATGTGTGTTAAAGGCTGTTTTAATCATATGACAATGGGCACTGTTATTGTTCAGTGGTATGCAAACAAGTGGCCCTGTATTATGTAGTTAGCCGCACTGAAGCAATGACAGAACACAGGGCCTTTTTTAGTCACTTCCCTTTCTTTCCATTCTTCTTTGGCTTTAAGAGTGCAGGACTGTGGTAGCAAAATTTTATTCCTTCCTAAACAAAAAAGTAATAGACAGTTTGTGTGAAAAGTATATCTGGTATGATTTCCACACAGCCCCATATATCACTTTTGTATTAATTATGTTCGCCAGGATTACTATGATACTGATGGAAGTAAAATAATGTACAAAAATGTGCAGTAATCCATACCTTTTAGTCTGTTTTCATTCATCTCCATTGGCATCCATCTTGAAATTATTTCAAACCCTATGCTTAAGACAATTTTGAAGACTAAGGCCCAGGTCAAAGGCCATACTTCACATGAGCTGAACTTAATTACAGTTTAGGTCGACCCAAATTAGTCAAGTTTGCCTGTTGAGTCAAACACTGAACTTAATTCAGCCGAAGTTAACTAGATCATGAAAATAAACTGATCAAGGTTGACTTATACGTTGATATATATTAACATTATTATGCATTTTGTTCGGCTCATGTGAAGATTGGCGTTTGACCCAAACTCTATCTTAAACCGTTTTTCACACCTGGCCGGCCATGAAGAATGCCTCAGCCGATCCAAATTAAATCAGTCGAACTTAATTGGGGCAAACGCAGTACTTCACATGAACTTAATGACTGAGTCTAGTTTGGCTCATGTGAAGTATGGCGTTTGACCTGGGCCTAAGTTTGCTGATTATCTCCTCTTTCCTTTTATCTGTTCTGAATTGCTCTTTTGAACAGTTCCTCCTCCAGCACTACCAACCAAGCCACCAATCTCTGTCCCAGGAGTACCTCCATTAGCTGTTGTAAGTAGAGACATGTTTTATTTTTACTGTGAATAATGACCATAAAATGTTTGGCAACATGACATCATTCCAAACTAGATAAATAGAAAATATATTTTTGAAACAGCAGGATGGTGTTTATTATGGAAGAGTTGGTTTCCTATGGTTATCAGTGGTAGATGGTTAGTGTATTGGACTAACTTGTGTTCAGAGAATCACAGGTTTGAAGCCATAAGGCTTTTGTTCTTCCTTTAATCTTAGTCTCAGTAGACAAAAGACTTAAACTCAACGCTCTTTATCAAAATAGGTGGTTAAATTGGTAGCATAAGTCTTTGTTGGTCAGGAATTCATCCAGCAAAGCCTGGAGAAAGCAGTGACATCCCTAGTTGCTTAATGAAATTGCTGAATAGTTTCTTGATTAAGTTGGTCTTTATATTTTACAGTGAAGGTATTCTCTGTTGTAAAAGTCAGGGCAGTTGAAACTGGCAAATTATGTTCTGAATGTTTGAGTATTTTTCTTTAAGCCTCCAGGTCTTCCTCTTCTCCCTACCCCAGCATTGCCTCCATCACAACCACCATACAGATCAGATAATAAACACAATAGTAATTATCAGGTTGGTTTCTTTTAAAATTTCCGCTGTTAACTTGCGATAAATGTCCTGTGTGCTAATAGGATCTGAAAGTTGTTAGGTTGCATATAGGACAAAGGTGAGGTGGTGAATGTTTAGCACCTGCTGACATTCATCTCCTGGCGACATCCAGGACTTTTGTCACATGAACCATAGAAACTAGACTCCTGTTGAGAGGACTTGGTATGTGTGTGACAGGATTGATTGTATCACATCAGTGCTGTGGCATATTAAGATTATTAATTACAGTACAGCTCAGATACGTATGACATTTATTTACCCTCTGCAGTTTATTTAGCACAAAGGCTAGTGGGGCCAAGCAAATACATGAAACAAATAATTCAAATAAACGTAACATGATAAGAATCCCAACTGGCGGAAGGTAGACTAGTTGGCTATTAACAAGGATGACTGAGGAGTTTAACCAGGTGCTTACCCAGAACAACACCAGCTAGTGGACAGAGCAGGATTTGAATCCGGGTCACCGCATTGAAATCCAGCGGCCTAGACCACTCGACCATCCTGCCCCCTGTTTAAAATATATTATATTACACATATTATTAAGATAATATATAAGATATAGAAAATAAATTCATTTTATAATCTGTTTTCTTACAGAATCAAAATCAAGGAAATTCATCCACAACAATAACAGTGTTTGTAGGTAACATAACTGAAAGAGCCAGTGACACACTTGTTAGACAAATTCTAACGGTATGTGGAGGACATTTTATTGCTCTGTTTTTGGTTTAATAGATCATGCTTTGTGGAGTTATGTTCCTTCAATACTTGGATTTGATCAAAAACATCTCACATTGTAATTTTATCTTTTTTGAAAACAAGAAATGTGGTCTCGTGGTAAACTGGAAACGTGTACAGGGAGCTAAGGGCAAATTACAAGGTAATTATATGTGCATAAATTCGTAAGAAAGATTAGGATGTGTAGATGCTTCACAGTGATGTCCTAATTTCATTTCATATGAGCTTTCTTTATTGTTTCAATGAACAGTAGAAAATTTTAGACCATGTTTGTCCCAGATGTTGTACAGTTGTATATGCGCACCAAACCTCAGATCCCAACATTTGTTTGTGCTATTTTCCAGACCAACAAGATGGTCTTCCTATGTTCTCAGGAAATAGTTCACTTCTGAGTTCAACAATAACTGCTGAATGAACTTGCATTGTGCTGGTGCATTACAATGCAGTAACTTGGAAAACACAAGGTCACCATTATTTTTCTAGTAGATAAATTCGTGTCAACATACAAATTCTAACATGGAGCAAGAGTGTCACATGAAATCAAAATTTGAAATCAAATGTTTTTCAGCTTTTGGGTTCTGTGACTATGGAGATCCAGAGGCAAGCTTAAGAGCAATAAGATTACTCCATGGAAAGGAACTAGGAGACAAAGCTTTAGTTGTAAGTGAAGAGATATTGAACTGGTAATCAGTTAATTCTATCACTATTGGACTGAGTGCAGTTGATCTGTTGAAACCTTTAGTTGATGGTGTTACATTTCATAAATGTGTGGAAGGTGTAATCTAATAAGTGTAAACTTGTCATAATCAGCAATTTCTCATAATCTTTTGCTTCCAATGCTTTGAAGGTAAAAGTTGATGCCAAAACCAAGACTTATCTTGATGAATACAAAGCAGAAAAGAAAAAGGAATCAAAAAAGGTAATAATATTGTCACTCCAGGCCATTGAAAGGTACTTAATTGTGTACAGTTGAACTATGTCCCAAAAATGTGAAGAATAATAAATCATCATTATTGTCTACAGCTTGATGCAAAATTGTATTGGCACATTTTTATTTATATTGTGGCACTATTACTAGAAACTGGAAGATCGAAAGAAAGAAGACGGTGAAGCTGATGATGATGACGATGATGACAATGATGAGCTTGATGAAGAAACAGTAGTAAGTAACAGGACACATTGTTTGTCTATATGAATTCATTCCTGCTGGAAAGGAAAATGAAGCATGAAATATTCTATATTTTCCACTGGAAAAGAAGTGTACTGCCTTTTTGGTGTTTAGTGAATAGCACCTTTATTTTTGATTTTGTACATATTAAAATGTAGGCTGAAATGAATGCCTTGAAAGGGTGCATGTGAAATTTTGCTATGATGGTCCTCTGCGAAACCATCATAAGGTAAGAATTTCCCAAGAGCAGTTTTGAAAACTCTGTCAAACTTGAGCACATCACCCCATCCATTTGTGCTGTAGGTAATTTGTACAGATCTCTATGGGCGCTTGTATCATTGAATTTGGTCATCCAATTGTTTTTTTATAATTTTGCCTTTTTGTTTGTTTATTCAGAGTGAAGACACCAGAGTGAAGAAGGCCATTGAGCAAATTATTTTAGAGCATTCAGATATCTTAAACCGGGTAATTGAAAGTAAGTTCACCAGGCCTTTTTTTGTTTGTTGTCTTCTGTGTTAAAACTTTGCCAGGATACTGAATTTTTCCAATTCATTTGTGGTTGGGTTGAGCAGCTAGGATTTGCTTAAATCTTTGCTTGTCCTTTCTCATGACAGCTGAACCATATAGACCTTCTCATAGTGGATCAGAGGTATGTTGTTTTGATGTTTTTCTGTATGCTGTTATACATGTACATGTAGACAAATCACTTGCAATCAGTTAACTTCATAGCCTCTCAATTCTCAGGCTTTCCTTTGAATGAAATGGTAAAGTTGTGATCAGCGTTTTAAAGTAAGAGACTGTAGGGCCAAGTGTTGTGCAAAGTTTTAGCCAGAAGGGCATCCAGGCCACTTTTAGGAGAAATTCAAGGAAGATTTATTTAATTTTATGCTTTTATGGGAAAACATGCCTCGTGGATGGCCGGTTTCCAATGTCTGGTTAAAACCCTGTTGTAGTGTCGGTTGACTTTCCACTGGTATGGTTCATGCGCGATAACAGAGGGCAGCTTGAGGAAAAGAGAGCAAATGCCTTTCTGTTGTTGGTGTCAAAAGCTGGTGTAGACTGAAATCATTGTTACATACTGTCACTCACTTTATTGAACCTGTTGATATTGTTTGTTAGTAGTGAATGGCATTACAATAATATTTGGATTGGTCTTCCATGAACCCTCATTTATTTTAACTTTGGTTGTTGACCAGTATTATGATATAGTAGAGTATAAATATAAATAATTGCTTTACCCATTAATTTTGTACTCTATCATGCTGTTCTTTTTAAAATAGACACCATGTGCTTATGACAGTTTGTTTTGTCTTGTCAGCAAAATTTAGAAGGCTTGGATATGGACACGGAAAAGAAAAGCTTAGTTTCACGGGAGATTCGCAGCTTCAGGGATACATATAGGGTACGTCGCATTCCTTTTGAACTTATGACTATGTAGCTTACTTTTAGCTTAATTGTATTGTTGTTATATTAAAGTTAATTTATCTTTCTGCTTGTGTGATAAATGATTCTTTGTTTGTTCCTTGGGTATTTGTTGGTACAGTCAATATTAAATTAATACAGAAAAAATGTTTGTCTATAGTGGTAAAATGGTAGTGTGACCCCAAACTAAGAATTCAGAGTGTATCTATGACTTTCTGGTTACTACTTAGCACTTACCACGGACCTGTAGGAGACACTAGAGTGTAATAATTATGGAACATTATAATGAGGGAACAAAAACACTTTTGATCATATTTAATTCTTTTGAGGTTTTAAAACTGAATATTTTAAATTCTTTTTTAATCAAGTCAAAAGTGAACTTTCCTGAAGTGGAATTGATAAACATTTAACAAAAGTTATTGTTGGCACATAAAACAGTTAATGATGAGTTGGTGAGATTTGGGGATTTCCTCCTCTGCATTTTCTGCTTCTAGGATGATGTTTGTTGGTAAGTGACGCAATAAAATCTTGATAATCATTATTTGTTTTTAAGATGTGACATCCAAGCAGCATACTCTTTGATTGCTCAGTATGTAGCTTCACTAACAAACCATCAAATTTTGGTCATTGTGGTGGACCAACAATTATTATTGTTTTCGGATACTTGGTACAGAGGGCTGTTTTAACGTTTTCCAACAGTTATTTACTCTGTCGCAAAAAGTTATGAAATTTGTCCGTCTGGTTATAAGTGGTTGTCAAATACATCAACTCGACATAATTCTGTGTACAATATCACAGAAGACTGTAGGTTTCAACCCATTTTGTTTGGCTTATTGTTTGGGTTTCGTCATTTCCTATTGGGAACTAAATGTTTTAAGTGGGTTTGGTAGATCAACTCTGTTAAGTGACTCAAAACTGACTTAAAACAATTTGAACACCGCAACACCTGTCGTTTTCACCCAAACATGCGTTAAAAAGAGAGGTGCTTTATCAAGTGAGTTGCTTAGCATGACTGTCATAGAATGTTGGAGGATTTTGCAATCGATCACCTGTCTGTAAGTTTGCTCTAGATAATAATGTTGATCGTGTATGTAGAGTAAAGTAGATTATATTGTTGTAAGAACAACTTGGTAAGTCCCAAACAAGAAAGCTTTGCAAGTTTACTGGACCAGTAATTGAAGTTCTTCAGCGAACACGGTAAGTTAAAACGAGCATGTAAATTTAAATCCATGACTCAGTCTTTCATCTGTTACTGCAGTACGCTGTGGTGATCTGAATCCTTTGTGTGTGTGTGTGTGTGTATGTTCATGTTAACACGTCACAGTGGTACACTGTTTTGTGAAAACAGTTTTTGCTCTTTTTCCTTTGAGCAGATCCAAGTTGGTATCTGCCATCAAGTCGTGGAAGTAAACTGGATAAAGAATTTCTCCTTTTGAGGTTTAACAACATGATTTCCAGTGCCTGATTGAAAGGGCTGTCGCCTGTACTAACCGTAAAACGATTATTGTAGTGTTTTATTTCAGAAACGATTGCAGAAGACAGGAAATGCAGCAGCTTGTGGGAAACTGCAGAGCCTGCAGTGTGTTGTGCAAACAGAGTGGCTTTTGAAAATACTAGTGCTCAAAATTTTGGGTCTTTTTTGTTGTGTCTTTCAGAAAGAGGACAAGAAAAAGGAAGAGGAAAAGTCGGAGAGAAAAGAAAGGGAAAGAGAAAGGGATAAAGATAAAGAACGAGACCGTGACAAGGAGAAGGAGAGAGAACGGGAGAGGGAACGGGAAAGAGAAAGGAAAAGAGAGAGAGAAGAACGGGAACGACGGGAAAAAGAGCGGGATAGAGATCGGGACGAGCGTGAACGAGATCGGGATCGGGACAGAGATCGGGATCGCGACAAATTACGAGAAAAGGATCGGGAACCCGATCGAGACCGAGAGAAAGAGCGAGACTATGATGAAGATGAAGAGGTGGACCGAAGGCGGCGGGAGAGAAAACAGCGAGAGAGAGATGCGGCCTACCAGGAGGTAATTACACAACTTTTTTGTTCCACTCCCAGAGCCCTGTTTTCGTTTCTTTGATTTTTGCGTTAGAGCATTCGGAGTCTTTTGACACCTGTTTGCGAATTACGTTTGGTTTCGAAAATGTAACGCTTGTGGGATGTGCCGTAGTGTGAATTAACGCGTCTAGTTAAGCTGGAAGAGCACTATCGCCGTGTGGTAGCAGGCATTACCCCCAGAAAACGGGAACTTGAGCACTTGTATTTGCTATGCCATGCTGATGATGCCTATAATAAGGGCGAAACAGCTGTCCGTGGCTGCTTATGCTCGGCCACAAACTTTATTAAGTGGCCATAGTGCCCTATGTGTGTCCATAGTGCACTGTGTGTGTCCATAGTGCCCTATGTGTGTCCATAGTGCGCTGTATGTGTCCATAGTGTCCTATGTGTGTCCATAGTGCCCTATGTGTGTCCATAGTGCGCTGTGTGTGTCCATAGTGCGCTGTATGTGTCGAACGTATGGGCGAACACGTCGAAACGTAACGTGAGTAAACTACAAAGTATTCAGAACTTTGCAGTTCGAATTGTGACCAGAACGCGCAAATATGATCATGTCACACCAATCCTAAAAGAGCATAAATGGCTGCCAGTAGCAACTCGGTTATATTTCAGAAACGCTGTCATGGCCTTTAAATACCTAACATCTTGAGTACCAGAGTATCTTTCACCTCAATTCATAAAGCGAGAAGAAAGCAAGAAGTTCACAGATGCTGAATATTCCGCTTTTCAAGACTGCTAGTAGTCAAAGGACATTTTATTATAGAACAGTTAGTACTTAAAACTCTGCGGATAATTATCTTAGATCTTTTAAATCAGTATCTGCTTTTAAATTTAACATGAAACGTAAACTGGTAAAGGATTTTATAGACTCTTAAATATCAGTGTAAACAATTTTGTTTAGGGTCCTTAAAATAGATTTTTATTGTTGCCATTTTATTTTTATTGTTGTACTTAGATTTAAGTTATTGTCTTTGAAAACCCTCTCAGGGGAAAGTCAATAAAGTATGAATGTACGTTTTTCAGTTTGCTTAAGGCCCGTTTACACAGGCGATTTTTGTCGCGGCAACTAGATGCAATTTTTGTCGCGCTGAAGTTGCATCAAGTTTCAAACATGTTCGAAACCTCTGCGATATCGCGGCGACAAATCGCACGGAAAATCGCATCTGGTTTACACGTGCGATTTTGAAGTTGCAACTTTAGCGCGACAAAAATTGCATCGAGTTGCCGCGACAAAAATCGCCTGTGTAAACGGGCCTTTAGACACGTTAATTCGTGACGTATTCTACTTTTGGTTTCGGTTGAGCTGTCAATAGATGGAGGAAGTTTTGTGTTTATCAGTCTATCAGTTAGTAGTGAGAACAGTTCGAGACGGAAGGCGTGAAATAAAAAAAATTATCGCGCGGAAGGAAGTTTCAGAGCAGTGACTCCAGTACTGTTTTCGTCTTTTCATCCAGCGTTTGAAAAACTGGGAAGGAAGAGAGAGGAAAAAAGGTCGAGAATACGAGCGAGAAATGGAGAAAGAAGGAGAGAAGAAGGACGAACAGGTGCGGTATACATTGAAAGTGTTGAAATTTTGTTTCCCAAGACGAAGTCACCTTGTTATATAACTGGCGTTTTTCCGCTACAGCGCGTCCATTCATTGGCTAGTTCATGGTCACATGACATCTAACAGTGAAACTCTACCGCCAAATGTCATGAGCAGTCTATCATGTGAGTACTTAATGTTATTCCAAGAACTCACATTATTCCATCTTGTGGTTGTTTTTCTCAGGCGCGTGAGAGGAAGCACTTGTTGGAATTTCTTGAAGATTATGATGATTACAAAGATGACCCGAAGTACTACAAGTAAGAACTCTGAACAGAATTTCGTATCGTGGTAGACTGCGAGCAGTCTCTCTTTTGGTTTAAAATCTGTGAAACGAACGCGATATGCGCGCGGCGAAGCCGCAAGCCTGTAGTTTCGCCGCTTGTACATCGCGTTCATTCCACAGATTTTAGAGCAAAAGAGAGACTGCTCGCAGTCCAGTATCGTGGAAACCAGACTACAACACACTGACCCCTATTTTGTTTGTTGTTGTAGGGGAAGCGCTTTACAGCGGCGACGCCGAGAACGTGAAGCGGAAGTGGAAGCAGATGAGCGAGACCGGCAACGCGAGATGGAGGAAATTGAAGAAATAAGAAAGAGAATAGTTGATAGTCAGCCTGAAGATATGGACCAAGAACCAGTTAGTTTCCGTGAAAATTAACAGCTTACTTTTAATTACCAAAGTAACGCCATTCCAAGCTGTATGCATCCTGATCGACCTCTTTCATGCAATTTCTCAGTCCTTACCTCTTTTTCTGTCTTTCAAATTAGAGACAGGAAGCATGTCTGGGACGGGAAGCCCTCATAAAGCGAATAAATCAGGGTGGCCTTTTAGGTTTTACATTTTCAATTTACACACCTGCCGGTTCGGGATTTAAGACCAGTTTTTAGCGTACTTGAGTTCATACTGTCTGAGGCGAGGTTCGAGTTTACGGATGTGATTTTTCGGTATCGTAGTACAAAGTGTGTCACTTGTTACGACAGAGGTCAATTAACGTATGTCAACAGATTCAAACTGTATGTAGTCCCTCCCAGTACGGTTGGTGCTGCGACGGATAAAATATGAATATTACTAGTCACTTGTCCCTTGTCCCAAGAATGTTCGTCGTAAAAGGGTTTAATAGCCGCGAAAACGAGTTAGCCAGGATTGCAGCAAGTATGATCAATCAATTCAGTGTGCACAGAATTTGCCCAAATTGACCAGCTCCCAACGTCAGTGGCTTCATAGCTCTCAGCTGGTAGAGCATCGCACCGGAATCGCGAGGTCACGGGTTCAAACCCCGTTGAAGTCCTGAATTTCTTTCAGGCTTCTTTACGCAATTGTAAAAATTGCGATCACAACTGCGACGATCATTGTTTATTTGACAAATTGTTATTGTTGGTTTCCGTCTAGGAGGAAAAGGACAGTGAGAAGGAAGAGGAAAAGCCTGCTTTACAGCCGACCTTCAAACCAGCGGTAGTGCCTCAACCTCAAGTAAGTTGTGGTGGTTTGTTTTTCAGAAATGTAGTTCAGTTTGTTTATAACAGTGTCTTTGCTTTGTAGTTCATTCCCCAAGTAGAATCTGCTCCCGCATCCAGCTGGTCACCAAGCCCCCGGTCCACAGACTCGTCCCCGGCCATGTTCGCTCTGAAAAGACCGCGCGAAAACGGTCAGGAGCCTGAGCCGGATATTGAACCCGCACCAAAGAAAGCGTTTGGATTTGAAATGAAGTTGAGTACTAACTTGGTAAGAGAAAATAACTGTGTTGATTTGTTTCTTTTTAGCGTGTGGCCTTGACAGTGCTCGTAGCATATTTAGCTCAGCATAACGAGATAGCAGAGTTGACGAGAAATTCGTCTGAGGGATGGTTAAAATTGCTTTAGAATGGAGGGGATCGATTATTTCAACATTTTGCAAACCGTGAACAAGCCAACGATATGGTTAGGGAAAAGTCAGGGAATATTGTATCAAGTCTGGGAATTTCTAAATACTCCAGTGAAAAGTCAAGGAATTCGACTTTTGGCTTCCTTCGTTTGAAGAAGAATTCTGCAAAGGAACTGATTTCTGTGGCTTCTTTGCTGGATTTATTGCCCACTGATTTGCTTCTGATGGATGGTCCGTGAGAACTGGTCTTTGGGCAGGGAAATGTTAGGGATTTTTTTTCTATCCCAATGAGTAGCAACCCTAATTGTGGTCTGTTTTCTCTATTCCCAGCCCTCCGCTGCCAGCCAAGCGAGTCGAAAGAAACTCGAGTCAGTGTTTGGTGGCGGTGATGATGACGACGTAGGAGGTGCGGCACCTAAGCGCAAACTGGTCAAACTGGATGACGAAGATATAGCCAAGGATGAGAGTGATGAGGCTGAAGATAAGAAACGGATTATTAAGTCGCTTATAGAACGTATTCCTACTGCTAAAGATGAACTGTTTGCTTATAGCTTGGACTGGAGTATTGTGGACCAGGTAAGTGTTGAGTGATCTATGTTTGTACAGCTCTCTATTGTTTAAGAAACAAGTCACAGGAATCCCTACTAACATAAATTGTAAGAGCTCACTTATGAGCTGCACACCCCTTCGGAAAGAAACCTGTTTTCCATAGATCAGGTTAATACGCAAGCATTTAGATACGTTAAGTTTTAGTTTTAAGGTGGCTCTGTCTTGAGTGAATGTGCGGTTGTCAAGTCGCATTCTCTTTCTTGTGATCTCATCGGACAGTTGGATCTGCATATACGATGTAAGTACCGATTGATATGTTATATCTGTAGTCGGTCCCTACCCCACGTCTTACTCATGCACAACTCCGCTATGGACTTGGTTTCTGTAACTACGTAAATGTATTATTAGTTAATGTCTGTACATTAATATGTTGGGATATCCGAGGTCGACATTGTTGTGTTGTGTGTGCAGTTCATATTCCGAGCTTATGATTGGTTCGTTTTAGGGTCTTGTAGATCGTAGGATACGTCCGTGGGTTAATAAGAAAATAATTGAGTATATTGGTGAAGAGGAGTTGACGCTAACAGACTTCATTTGTAGTAAGGTGAGTTTTGTTTTGCTGCACTAGTAACCATCCTTCTTGTCGCCGTCCCCTGCCGTTTTCAAAACACAGTTGCATTTCTTTCGTTGTCTCAGCGTCTGTAACAGGTAACGAAACGTTCACTTCTCGTAAAGGATAGTGGAAATAAAGCACCTTTTCCTTGACAGCCCAGGAAAATACTGTTCCCCAAAACGCCACTCGTTCTTTCTGTACGTTGATACTCGTTATTGTTATAACGCCATGGCATTTTGTTTAGACGGCACGGGTTATTTGATCTCAATAGTAGCTCCACTTTTATTTGTTACCGTTCACAAAAGCTCACTATGTATTTTTATGGTCTAATTTTGTCGTTTTTTTTTTCAGGTCATTGCTCGAAGTTCACCAAAACACATCCTTGAAGATGTGTCTATGGTATGCGAGGCTCTTAAGAAATTTCAACTTCCCCTATTCAGTTTTTTCACTGCTTAGTTATGTGCCGTAACACTTGCAAATATAGGTTCATGTCAACTGGCCAATTTGCATGATTTTCATGAATTTTCAAACCCCGTAATTATTTGAGGGCATATGGTGACTCTTGCTACGCCCAGTAAACAAGTCAGTTTTCTCGTATTCCCCGCTTCTATCTCGTTCGCGTTTTCAGAGTTTGTTGTTCTTGCATTGCGGTAAAAGCCCCTTTTTCTGTCTTTCAGGTTCTAGACGAGGAAGCCGAGGTGTTTGTTGTCAAGATGTGGCGGCTCCTGATCTACGAAACAGAGGCAAAGAAGCTGGGGTTGGTCAAATGATCCGTAGAAATAGCTTTTTGCTCTTATTTATAATTTCTATTTTGTCGTTATCTCTTTGTATTTGAATTCAAACATTTAAGTCCTGTAAATACCTCCCATTCTTCTCACCTGTGAAAACGCTTTCATTGCCCTGCGCTTAGTTTGTAAAGATTTACACAAGATTAGGCTTTGAACTCCAAATTCCACTTGGCAAGGAAACATCTCACTCCCCAAGTTTTAATTTCGGTGTTTAGCAAACTCAAGTTCGTCGCTTGTGTAAAGCTTTGGAGACTAACAAAACAATTGGGTGAATGTTTTACTCACTCTATGACGTTTAATTTGGGTAATACGAGTTGAACCTCTATATTTTCGGTTTTTGACCATTATATAACGAGTGCTTTAAAAAAGAAATTCGCAGTGTTCCTGTATCACGGAAATGAAACGATCCAGATAGTCCAGTACGAAGTATAAAGAATATTTTCAACGTGTTTGGTGTCTTGGAGCATCTAGTTTGTCACAGGAACGCACCCCTTAAGACCAGTATTATGAGCATTATGACCCCTCTAAGAGATCACAGCATGGATTTCATTTGAACCCAGGACCTCTCATCTGTCTCCATCGAGGCCAGATGAAAGAGCCTGGGAACTAGGTTGCTCTGCCTTTTCTCCCATTGAGGGTTACTCCCAACATTTACTGTAACGATGTCCTCGAGTAATGTTGTCAGGTTAGGTAAATAAATACGTTGAACCTTTTGAATTGACCGTGGTGTGTTTTTCTTAGACCTGTCCAGTTGTTAGAGCTATTGTCATTCTGGTCGTCTCTTTAGACGGACTTGTTCTGCATATGCCCTTAAAAACAAACTCCAATAAACATTGCTCCATTTGTAGAGATGAGGAAGTAAAAGCCACATAACGAGATTTTCAATTTTGTTTGCGAACTTTTCCGCACATGGACTTTGCAAACAGCATTTGAGGGTGGCTTGCTGGACTGGATGCTCACAACCAACGTTAATCATGTTGGGTTGCTACGGTGATACAGCCAGAAATAAGTGCTAAGTATTCTAATTCCAACAATCAGTTTTTATTTTACTTATACTGATTCAAAATTGTTCAAAAGCCCAAGTTTTCCGTTGCGCTTGTTAAGAATGCTTTTAAAAGCAGGTTTTACGCACAAATCGCAAACTCTGCAGGAGAGTTATAAGTGCTGGTAGATTGCAGATTTACTGATCTCCTTTTATGAACTTCCAGTTACTGACTATTTACATCTGCGCTACATTCAAAATATACTCCAACAGTTGCATTCAATTTGTGTCGAGAGGGAAGGCTATTTTCCGTCTTCTGGCAATAGATGCTGAATAAAGCTCTGAAGGAGTTGTGTAGCGGTGAATAACCCTCCTTGCTTGTTACGTAACACGTAGACCTTCTGATACGCTTCCACAATAGCTAATAACCTGTGAAGCAACAATAAAATTACTTGTTATTCATCCGCAATTCAGAGAGATTTCCACTTAAGTTGTTTTAGTTTGCCTTGGTTTTTCATTTCCACACTCTGATTGTGGAGACAGGGTGCCTGAGTGGTTTAGGGCGCTGGATTTCAATGCGGTGACCTGGGTTCAAATCCCGTTCTGGCCACTACCTGGTGTTGTTCTGGGTAAGTGCCTGGTTCAACTCCTCGGTCATCCTTGTAAATAGCCAACTGGTCTACCTCCCGCCAGTTGGGAGTCTTATGTTATGTTCATTTGAATTATTTGTTTCTAGGGATTTAAGTGGAGTGCCTCTAAACTAGCTTGGATAGCTAAGTGCACCTCCATTATAAACACAGTATTTTTTTTTTCAAGGTCTGCAAAACTCGGGCCATTTTTTCAACCAATGAGAGACAAAACCAATCGTGACTTGCTTTTATGGATTTTCCCGCGTTTGTGTGTGCTTCTCCTTCTGATTGGTGCATTGCGCTGTTAACATTAGTTGTGATTGGCCAGAGTATTTACTTTTGCGATATTCGTTTGAAAACCGCTCCGCAGGGGCAGATTTACAATGGACCGCCTCAAAATCTGAAAGGGTAGGCTTCTAGTTTTACTATACCTGAGAAAGTTAGCACTACGTATGTAAACGAGAACGGATAATTCATTATTAAACCAAGCGTACTTTAAACAGTAACTTGTCAACAATACTCACTTATTCGCCAAGTCTGTCTTGTTTATGACGGGTAAATCTTCAAGGGAAGGAGTCGAGTTTTCTTTCCGGTTTAATACTAACAGACAGCAAATCCTACGAGAAGAACACATCAAGAGACAAGCGTAAAATAAAAAGCAATATCATGGGTGCACAGGAAGCTCGCTCATGTGTGTAAGTTTAGAAGCGGTTCTTTCTACAAGGTCCTCTTTCTTCCTAAAGGTGCATACTTCAAAAAAATGGTGGTTGATTTACTGCAAAACGTTTACACTTGTAAAGGACACCCTACCTTCCATCCTCTTACCAGAAACATTAATCTAGCTTTAGAGAAACAAGCAAACTTAACATGGTAGTGACTTGCCATTACCTAGTCGCGATGAGTAAGATGTCCACCAACACGACAAGCTCCTTCACAATGTCTGTCTTCTGTTTGCACTTGAGCTCAGCTGCTATAAATGCCTTGTGACACTGACGGATACGACGCGTAGCTTTCTGTTGACAGAGTGTACAGCGGATTCAGGTTGAGCGTTTAATGGCGTCAGTTACCGCGTTCGTTATCACTGTTGATTGGGTTGCGTTGCGAGGCAAATTATCAGACGTTGCTAGGCGGGGATGACAGCGTTCTGTCAGAGAACTGACAGAACGCTATCGTCCCCGCCTAGCAACGTGTGACAATTTGCTTCGCAACGCAACCCAATCAACAATGATAACGAACGCAGTAACTGACGCCATTAAACGCTCAACCTGAATCCGCTGTAAGTAAACATGTTAGGAAACACAGTCGGGACAAGAGTGGGACACAAAGTCCCTTCCCGCCATATATATATATAATTTTTTTTCAGAAAAACGCTGAAAGTACGCAAAGGTCAATTGTATTTGGCACAAACTTTTATACCTGTAGGCTGTTGGAAGAAACGTCTTTGATATCAGATGAGCCTTTACATTCTAAAATCTGCCACAGCAACGTGCCACCAGGAGCATGCGCAACTGGGTGTACCCTGCTATCATCCGCAGCGACACATGACCCTTCAGGCTCGTCTTTGAGTAAAATCGAGTGAACAGTTCCCAGGTCTATTAGGGCGCGGCCAAATGTCCCGGATGCATCCATGAACACGTGACGACTTAATACATCCGGGAGAGATGAACGAACAGATAACTGAAATGAGATAAGTGGGTTAAGCTGAACGAGTTTACAGCAGAAGCTAATAAAGTCTAGTCGTTAAATGTTTGGTCCATCCGGACTGCTCTATACTCAATGTTTCTTGAGTTTTCGAACTGAAGTGAACTTAACTCACCAAGTCTGTACTAGCCTTCCAAGCTAATCCGGCACCCGCAAGTAACGCCGGGATACTGACGCTCAGAGGATTCACGTGACCAGGTGACGACCAATCACAGATGAGGACCCCCAGAGCGTTGCAGGCAACAGCCGTTTGGACAGCATTGTTCACCAGTGAAATACTTTCTTCCGACTTACCACAGGCGCTGTGGGAAGAGAAGAAATTGTAATAATCGTCACGTTAACATTCTTAAAATGGTTACAATGCTTATCACATGCGGGGCAAAATTACTGAATGCTGATTGGCTGAGACAGAGGGCATTTTTTCTTAATCACGAGGGCACTTTTGGTAATCAAGAGGGCATGATTACTTGATGCTGATTGGTTATAAGTTGCTTGGCAACGAAGCGTTATTGCCAATAATTTTTTTTGCAACAATGGCTTTCCGTTTCGTGGAAGCCGACGCAACTGAATGAAGCCGTAATTAACTGAAATGTAATTCACTGTATTTTGAGAATAAAATCTTCATTGAATCTGTTGGTCAGTTACGCTTGTTTTGACATTTGTGGCGGCATTGAAAGGGCTTCATCGCGCGGACATCGTGGGCGAATGCAATTCCCTCAAAAATTTTGCCCTTTATGTGATAATTTTGGGAAAACTTTGAAAATACGCGTGAAATTAATCCTTTATTGCCCGAGGGCCTATGCGATTACATATACAAATTCAATAACGAAAAACTGTAAAAATCGTCACGAACCCAGGGGGCCGTTTCTCGAAGCTCCCGGTAATTACCGAGCCTGTTAAGCAGTTTTGTTTTCCATTCTAGATGAGAGTTTCAAAAGTTTTGAAAATTATATAGTAAAGTCATCAGCTAAAGAAACAAAATGGACTTCATTAGAGGTCAGAATACACCCTACTTTTATTGAGATTTTGAGTTCAAAATATGGTTTGTGGGCCGTTAAGTTACCGGGACTTTCGAGAAATGGGCTCCATGGGTCATATAACTGAGTGGAGGACGATCCTCCGGGTGAGTGTAGTCCTGAGAAGGACTGTTTAAGGTGACATTGACTGACGTTTCGCCAACCTGAGCGGAAGTCTTTGATGACGACTTCCGCTCAGTCATGAAAAAACTTCAAGTTTATAACACTCAAGTTGTTTCAGTTTGGTCGGTCAGACTTCAGGAATTACGCACACAACGAAAAGTTTGACATGACGATATCATTCTGAACTATATACCTGTTCCACGAACCCGTCCCTGGGCAAACGAAGAAGCTAACACTGTAAAAAAACAAATGAGTAGATCGATAAATAGAACTACGTCAACAAAAACTGAACAAACAAAAAAAAAACAGATATTAATATTAAGATTATTTAGTGATCCTCTTAGACAGAAAGTAATCCTACTGTTTTGGGTTTGCCTTGCCGTGGTAAAATAAAAAGGCTACTTTTGCAACCTTAAACCAAAATCAAGAGGATTAAATAAGAACTCTATTCTGATTGGTTCAGTGTGCTTTCTACGTCAGTTGTGATTGGTCAGAGTTGATGTTACGACACATAATTGAAAGCGTATTTTTCGTGATCAAACTTCCTGTTACGTGAGACTCACCCAGCGTCAACCAGCGGTTGACAGAACTTGAGAAAATCGTGATCCACCTAAAATCAAGAACAACCGCGTTAAAGAGCCTCCTAAAAGAGGAAAACAGGAAACCAAGGCGCATTCTTTTGGGACTTTTCTGCTTAGTCTTATTGCGGTTCAGGAATGAAAGAATCTGCCGAATGTGGTTTCCCCAAGAACGTCAGTGTTCTGAAAACGGAATGCTCTTGGTAAAGGTGAAAACAGAACGCGCTCTGATAAAACTGTCAGGTGTACCTTGTGTCCATATTCCATAGCTATGACGCCAGGGGGGAGATTCCACAACTGCTCAGGGTCCCCGTGAAAGGTGTTTGCCCAGACCTGAAGTGTGCGGCCGTGTCTACAACACGACTGGTGTACGGATTTAAGGTAGCTCATCAACACTTCATCTCTTCCTTTCTCCTGAAACACAAGCCAAGAACTCTGAAGCTTTTCGTAATTTATGTTTATGAATTTAGCAACTCAACCAAAGCAAAAAAAAAAGGGGGAACAAGGGTTCCTTTTTTATTGCCCTATCTTAAGCTAACACATGAATGGCCTTCACTTGAAACATGGAAACCGTTTTAACAAGGCAACGTTTGTAGTTGTGACGATGATCACCGGCATTTATGCAATTTTAGCAACTCTTACTGCAGCAAATACAGCTTGAAAAACATGTTACAGTCAATAACTCTCCTGGTTGATTAAAAAAGTGAAACCATTAATTAAGCTTCAAAAATTATACTTGACATAGCATCAGCTTTTCCACAGTTGAATGAGAACGTTTGCTTTAGTGATGACAGTTTGGAAAATCTCCGCCTAGAAAGATGTTTAAGCAACACTGAGGAACTCGAACCACCATCAATACCTCTACAACAGCCTTTGACTTCCCTTTTCCAAATTCCGGAGCAGAGTCGAGACCAACATGAACAAACCTGGATAACCAACGACAGACAGATAAAAAAATGAGTAATCCTTAGCTCTTCCAGACCTCTATTTTCATTGGTCCCTATGACCTGTAACTTCTTTTGTTATCAGGGCTAAGGGTATTGTTTGTATTGTATCATCTATTGTTTTGTTCTCTAATCACAGATCGCGTCTGGAGAGCTACGGGGTCTCTCTGCAAAAATCTCTAACTACGTTTGCTTGTAACTCGACCCGTCACCACAAAATTCGAAAGTGTTCACCTTGATGACGAGAAACAAGGAAACGCCTGTGAATGGAGATTCTGCACCAGATGAATGCTGTCATCGCTCGTTGGACAGAGGCAAGAAGATTGTCTGTTGAATTCACAAAAGTACACCACAGGTTTGATAAAACCGTCAGTTCTTGGTTTGTTATAAGCCACTTATCCCTGAAAATAAATTGCGCGCAAAGTTTCCTTCCTTCCACCTGGCTGCTTTAAGGTACTTGCAGCACAATAAATGAGTAAGCCTAGATTTTGATCCGTAACGGATTCAACCAGGTATTGAAACTTCGCCTATTATCTGTAACAAGGTATCAAACTATAAATGGCTTTTATTTGGAAAAGGGAACACTCTTGATCGACAGTTCTAAAAAAAGAGTGCAAAACTTTACTCAGCTTAATAAGTGCTGACGTCACAACATCGGACCCAGTTTACGGAAGAGAGCAAACTTCAACATGGCCGATGAGCCACGCAAGAAAATTTACCTTTCTTGGTTAGGATCGTATTCCACTTCTTCCTCGGCTAGGTGTTTGTAGGACTTGAACTTTAACCTGAAAAAAGTTGATCGAAAACTTTTACCAGAAATTTCTTTTCTTGGAGGGAAGCAACGTACTCGGAAAATCGAACGAAACGGGTGTAAAGCCCAGGCTAAACGTTGTAAAACTGATATACAACACCTCCGACATTAGCCGGCATGTAAGGGGCAAAATCGCACGGAATATAGCCTTATACTTAGCAATACACCCGAGCCTAGTTGGCTTTTTGGAGCTAAGGTTGAACGTTCTTATTTTTAAGACGATTTGAACCTGAAGACGTTCTAATATGTTCTTAGGTTACACGGTATAATGACCAGGAAAGCGTACCACATCACTGCAAACGATGCTTGTCACATGCTTGTGCGGCTTGCTGATGTCGGGAACAAGATTTCGCGACAACCAACTCTTGGTAAGTGTGGGATTTACAAAAAGCATTGAATACAAAGGTTCACAAAGCGACAAAAACAAATAAACGAAATAAAGACGTTCTTAACTGACTTTCAGGCTGGGTATGTTTTTAGCATGTTCTTAAAACTTTGGTTAATTTCAGCCTCAAAAAGACGCGTTCTTGTAAGGTTCATATAAAAAGGGTACCACAAAATTCTTACCACTGACTGAATCCTGACAAGCTTTCAATATGTGGTACAAGCTCGATATATCTTTTTTTACAGTAATTGTCTATTTTTATGATGTCACTGAAATAAAAAAAAGAACGAAGAATTTAATGATAAAGTATTGATGATAGCATTAACTCTGCGGTGAAACAGTTTAACTACTTTTTAGCAGCTTTTAATTGAGTGTGGTACAAAGTAGTTTCGCATTTGCTTCCTTGCCTCTGCAACCAATAACTGGTTTAAAAAATCCCTAAGTTTTTTTGTCCAGTATTGCGCAATATAGATGGTTACGCTTTCACTCACTCAACGCCATGACATAGTGGAGAAAGCCTTCCCAGAAGGCCTTTCGCCACAAAAACCAGTGCTGCTTTCTTAACCAAACAGAAGATGTTTTTAGAATAAGTGCATTTCAGACTCCATCTGTGGGTAATATATATTACAGCATACAGCGGATTCAGGTTGAGCGTTTAATGACGTCAGTTATCGCGTTCGTTATTACGGTTGATTGGTTGCGTTGCGAGGCAAATTGTCAGACGTTGTTAGGCGGGGATGATAGCGTTCTGTCTCTTCTCTGACAGAACGCTATCATCCCCGCCTAGCAACGTCTGACAATTTGCCTCGCAACGCAACCAATCAACCGTGATAACGAACGCGGTACCTAACGTCTTTTAAACGCTCAACCTGAATCCGCTGTAATTTACCTCGCGCTGTAAGGCGTTGTATTTCTCCAGACAGTGTCGTGTCCAGGAAAGGCAAACGTGTTCTGCATGTACAGCTGAAGTTGGTTGATTTTCATAGCAGACAAAATGTCAATCAGACTGAAAACTGTTTCCTTTAATGGAAAACAAAAAAGAATGAAGGGTGTTACAACGCAGCGCCTTATAAATATCCTTAAAGGAGAATAGTTGACTTAAAGTTTGGATTTTTTTTTAGTTTAGAGAGAGGGGCTTTACATGTGGCTCAAACAATTCAGTCGAGGAACGGTAGCTGGTTGTTTCGTCCTGAATTAGATTGGCCTCTGGCGATTAGTACTGCCAAAGTTCGCCAACTCGTTCACCTACCATGGTCGGAACACGGCCAGTTGATACATCCCATAATACTCCCCTAAATTTTAAGTCAGGCCAATCATTTATCTGAAAAAAAAGAAAGATTGTTTTCTTGAGAACGCGCAAACAATCAAGCTAGCGTGTAAAAAATCACAAGAAAAAAAAAAACATGAAACTATTGGCCTTTCGAAGTCACGTCAGGTCCGTAAAAAACACATGCGCGAGACGTGTTTTAAACAATATTTACCTGGATCTGAGGAATTCCCGTGCCATGAAAGAGACGTAAAATCTGAATTAGCGTGTTGACAGCATACCACAAGCCACACGGATCACTGGCTGTCAAAACGACCTGATGGGAATTGAAAGAGTATTCAACAAAAGAAACGTGATATAATACAGTTAAGAATGATAACGACAGAAACTACGCTAAGAAAACACCAGATTGTACCTTGGCACTTGAAATATTGATCCTGTAACTCTCTGGTTTGTGGAAAGAGTTGGAACAGATATGGCAATCAATGCTGCGAGTAACACTACCGGCCCGTTCAGATGCTGGCGAGAGAAACAAAATCTAATGATTAGTACGCTTAGCTTTTTTTCGAATGCGATTTTGATTATTTTATTTCAGTCTCTTGCTTATTCACTGGTCTGGGACAAGGTCCCGGTTTGGCGTATGTTTAGTTCTCTGTTGTTACAAAAGCTTGAGTAAAACACCGCAAACACACACACACGCATCCTTTCAATGCCTTTTGAGGCACATAAGGCCTTATGTCACTATGGTGCCTGCAGCCTCCTGAATGACAGAAGCCTTTCCTTTCTCCTAAGGTTTCTGTAACAATTGGCTCTTTTACAAGGCAGGGTTCTTAGCCCTGTGCCTAACCCCCAACCCGGAGGACCAGGATACTGTTTTGTCAGGCCCCTCTCCAGTGAAAATTACTGTAAAAGCATTTTACATACATACAGTTATGTTAAATGCAGCAGTAAAAATTTATTAGTGAACAAGTTCCTCTGTATCACAATAAAATCTGAATTTTTCCAGATGATTACCCAGCCAGTCACGCTTACACACTAATCCTTGTATTTTACATGTCAGTATTTATTTCATGATAACCATGCTGTACTGAGCAGATGTTACCTTGCCCGACTGCATTCAGCTCCAGTGAATAGCCAATGTCTGCAAAGATTTCTTCTACAGTATTCCAAATATCACAAACCTCCTGGAAATAATCTTAAAAAACAAAAAAATTATCATCAGTTTGTCTTCACTTCAAATGAATGCAGTTCACAAAAAAAGTTCGTAACATTCAAGAACTACACTCACAAGTTACAATAAATACGTCTTAGTGAAGTAGAAATCACGTTATTTTAGTGAGATCACTTTGAGTTCTTTTCACCAACTCTAAACATTGCATGATCAACTTGCTGGCTTTTATAAAAAAAAATATATTTTCCTAATGAATTTCTTGGTGAAAACATCATCAGAATTGGTTTTCACAAATCAAAAACAAAACTCCCCATGATCATATCACTAAATAAAACTCCTACAAGAATTTCAAAGCTTAGGTATATAGGATTCCCTTACCTGTTTGTGATTGTCTAAATAACACAATGGGAAGTGAAGATGTTGGAAAAAACCTTGTGCCTTTAACCTGTGTGATCTGTTGAGGGCATGGCCAAAGCTGAAGCAGCAGGGGATCAAGGGATTCACTATTAGTAGATGGCGCCATTCCGGACAGCACATGTGGATGGAATGAAGTCGAGGGCATGGACGGTAGGGAACTTGTGTTGTCCTGAGTTGAGGACACAGTGCTGTCTTCAGAGGGAGATGATTCTATGGTGAAGAAAATCAAAAGGGACAATTATATGGTGCAAACCCAGATAGCTAGCAAAAGTAACTTAAGACCAACACTACAGTCACTACATCAGGGAACTATTTAGTTCTGGCCTAATCCACTGTTGGGTTTGCTACAAAAGAAATCATGTCTAAAATTCAAGAAGAAAATAGTAAATAATTATTGATTCTCTTTTGATTCTCAGTTTATTAAACACCCCTGACTTCAGAGATGAATACCTGAATTTGAATGCTGGTTTGCAGAGTCACCATTAGTCACAAGCTCAGCTTCTTTCACAGGAGAGGTGAGAAGTTGCTTCATTTCTTCAGAGCTTGCTATATCCAATGCTGTCTGGTCCTTGAATGGTCTGACGACAAAAAGCAAAACTGCATTAGTATCTGCAGATTGAAGCGAAATATTTCCAATGATGCATTGCTCTGCTGCTTGCTCTGTTACAAAGATACCTCAAGTAACAGGGGACAGAAGTTATTATACCACTGACAATAACAGAGATATTCTTCATACCCTTCTTTGGCCTTGATGTCTGGTGTCGCACCATGCTGCAGAAGTATCCTTGTGATTTCCAAGTCTCCCCTGGTGACGGCATCATGTAACGGAGTTACTCCGACTTTATTAGTTATATTCACAATGGCTTGATTATCTGCAATATTTGCCATTAAATAAAAACCAACATTCAATTTCACCTTGTAATATTGTTGCTTGAAAAGTCTGAAAGTCATGATCACTGACTTTTGAAGTAAGCCGGAAGATTAAAAAGGAGCCAGGGATTCAAGACGTTGTAGTGTAGTCAATATGTTACTTGCCCACTAGGTAGCACAGGAACTTAAAATATCCAAATAAAGTTCCTGGTCTCTGGCCCTTACTCACAGCCCTGTACATAGACTAACTCTGTTGGTCTACGAAACAAATTTGTATTAAACTCCGTATGTACTCATATTGAGTAGCTCATCTACTATTACTGTCACAGCTCCTTTATTGTAGAGCACTGTCCTGGATTCAGCGGTGAACATTAACTGCATTTATATATATATATATATATATATATATATATATATATATAACGTTAAAAAGGAAGCGAGGATGGACAACTTCTGACGTTAAAAAAAGATGATAAAAACTATAATTATTATTATAGTTTTTATCATCTTTTTTTTAACGTCAGAAGTTGTCCATCCTCGCTTCCTTTTTAACGTTTTACATTCATTCATGCTGTGAGGTTTGGACTGAGAATCCTACTGATCCTCCTGACGCAGTGACACCTTTGTTGGCTTGGGAGACCTACTAACAGTTATATATATATATATAGATAGATAGATAGACAGACAGACAGACAGACAGACAGACAGACAGACAGACAGACAGACAGATAGATAGATAGACAGATAGATAGATAGCTAGATAGATAGATAGATAGATAGATAGATAGATAGATAGATAATACCAGGCAAGAACAATGGGGTGAACTTCTAACTGGTCCGACTAGATTCAACAATGTTTTGGCTGTTCAACCTTCTTCAGATGGTTTTTAGTTTTTAGTTCTTAACATTTATCTGAAGAAGGCATAGTATACATATACGCATGCAAAGGACATGTCAGCTCCACACCACGACGTGAGAATTTCGTGCTCAGTTGAAGTAAAAGTTCTCAAAGAGGAACCAACATACCACAAAGAAGTTTAACCATATCAGCATTTCCATAGCTAACCGCCCAATGAAGAGCTTTGTTATCACTTGCAGCACCGTCACCAGCATTCACACTCACTCCTGCTTTCAACAGTTTACGAACTCTTGGTGTACTAAGAAACATAAACAACAAAATTTCAAAATTTCAGCAAATAATATGAAACTATGCAATATACAAGTAATTTGATTTTATTGAATTTTACTCATTCTTCACCAAGTAGCTTAGGGGTTCGAAATTATTTTAATTATTACCCAAGTATATTAATGTCAAGGAGAATTTTAATCCATGATTAATAGTAAAATTACTGTACCACTGTGAAATGCGCATGGTATCATTTTGTTCAGTTCAATTACTTTAAGGGACCACACATTTGTAGCTTTCTCAGCAGAGAGTCACTGATCACATCACAAGCAACACAGAAAGTACTTTGTTTCAATATAAATGGTATTGGATTTGCAGGGTGCTGCATATAGCCAATCAAGTGTGGATCATTAAGAGTATTCCAGAACAATAATCATCTCTGTCACAAAAACAACATTAAGCTTTGTGCAGTAGATAAGAATGAACTAACAGGGTCAAATAGCTGAAAATATAAACAAGGTGCAGAGTTAACTACTGTATGTAGCCAACTAATTTGAAATTAAAAAAGCTAACAGTCATCACTTATAATTTGTATTGGTTATGTGGTCATATATACTTGTAGCATTCTTTCTTTCAATAAAACAAACACAGACAACTGGAGTATATTACAGTAAATCTGTGTCCTTTGTCGTTATGATCACTTTAATTAAGTCTGAACACAAACTTTTGGTGTCATGTACTCAACGAAAGCCTTATTATTCACCAAATCATTATGACCTGATATTACTGATATTTATTTGAGAATAATTCTCAAATCAATAATTGATTCCACAATATTGGAATATTTTCCGGCAACACAATCATAGTCCACACATTATGAACATGATGTAATTTGAGTTGTGGTTTTATTGAATGATTGAACATTTTTGGACTCTGAGAAAAACTTACTTGGAATTTGCTGCAGCTTGCAGTAACTCTTCATTGTAAACTCCTATAATTGTTTTGTGTGAACAGTAGTCAAAGGGTGTGGCTCCTTCACTGTTTGTAATGGTGGGATCAGATCCTGCCGCAAGCAGTGCTCTTACAGCATCTGCATAACCAAGCTGATGTCAACAAAAACATTAAAATTTAGAAGATGTTGTTTGTCCTTATCTTGGAGTTACAGGATCCAGACAACCATGATGAGGATCTTGATATGATTATCTATCAACCTCACAACCTCCAGTGGCATGAGGCTGCACTGGATTCTACAGGACCATTACATTGTACAGTTCCAGAAAAATCCCCTTCCCCCCCTCCCCCAAAGAAGGTCAATAGCAATTCCAAGGGAGGGAGGGGGGCTGCAAAAGCAAATGTTTTTTTAAGAAAGTATGGAGCCAATTTGGAATTTTCCAGAGGGGTGGGGAGTGGAAACTCTAAAAAACATCCCTGGGGGGGGGGGAGGGGGGAGATAATGGATGTTTTCTGGAACCATTATATTCCTTTTGATGACCACTTAAAAGATTGTTTTTGAAGCCTGTAATATGTTACATGTTTCTTAATGTTTACTGGGTAGGATCCTAACAAATAACCAAATATAGATGCACGAGTATCATAACAGAATCCTACAAGATTGCTGACTGGTATCAACAATCATTAAAGACTCTCGGTCGACCGGCATGCATTATGCACCCCATCTTAAGTTTCATGGACCACGAAACCTCCAGATGTTGACTTACTAGTCTGTCTCGGTATTCAATCCCTCAGAATTTAGCATTTATTGTTCGATATAAGAAGTTTGATTATCTTATATAATTAAGATCAGGATATTTTGTTCTGTATCGGTCGTTTATTAGATCTTTGGAAGTTAACCAAGAAGCGATACATAACACATAAGTTTGCTATGGCGCTGGGTACGAAGAACCGCAGTGGAAGAACAAGAAAGAATACAAGAGGCTTACTTGAGACAACCTGTTCAAGGCCAGTGGATGAGCAAACAAAGCTTTACACGGATTCTTAAAGCACAGAGACAGCGAGTTCACCCAAATATAGTTATTATACTCAGTTGTATACTGCAAGTAAGTGTGATAATTTGTGGCTAGTACTCATGAACATGTTATTTTGAGTTTCTTCAGCTGGGCGCCGTTTGACGCTTGTACTGCCGTAATAATAACATCAATAAAGTCAAAAGCTATGAATCTTTTGGTAGAAGTTGTTTACATGTAGATGAAGAAGCATGATGCCTTACTTTGGTGGCAAGATGAAGACAAGTCCCAGCATCATTGTCAACATAGTTCATCATCATCGTTAGAATGTCATAAGGGTCATCATATTCATCATAATAAAACTGCTTTGGAACACCAAGCTGTGCTTCCTCTTCATCATCATCATCACCAAAGAGGCCATCTTCTTCTCTATCTGTTTAAAATATATATGCCGAAAGGCAAAAATGAAAACTTGTGTTGCAAAAATTTCACAATACACTTAGAGGCAATGGGGAGTATGGATGGTGCAGTGGTGAGAGCTTGCCTCCCACCAATGAGGCCCGAGTTCGATCCTCCAATCCAGCATCTCATGTGGGCTGAGTATGTTGGTTCTCTTCTTAGCTCTTAGAGGTTTTTCTGTGGGTACTCCGGTTTTCCCCTCTCCCCCAAAACAAACATTTCTCCCACACAGCCCCACAAGCTTACAGCTTTAAATATTATTGTAACTGTGTATAAATAAAGTCTATTTACTTCTACCTTAATTGTTTATGATGTTAAGCAATAATGTAAATGATTTGATAAAGTTTACAGTTACAGTTTTTATCATTCATTTTCATAGATTACTATGGTAGATACAAATCAATACACCTGAGGCAAAAGCAAAGCAGAGTTTTGGAGAATTTACTGTCTTATGCAAATAGCAGTATAACATGTGAAACTGCAGAATACCCTGCTATATATTTTCAAGTGAATCGTATGTATTGTCATCTCTTTCGTTCTTCAAATAATGCTGCTACAAGAAAATTAACATTTAACATAGTGGTCAGAATTGGCCGGGTATTCTACAGTTACTCCGTATAATATATCACTTAATCACTTAATAATT
>OX419342.1:1178700-1223700 GCA_948470475.1 Galaxea fascicularis | reverse complement strand
GTATAGACTCCATTGTTACGTATAACTTTTGATGTGGGAGCTTGTCTCTTTAAGTTCTGCCTGATTAGCATACCAATTATTTTCCAAGAAGCTTTCAGATTACTTTTACATAAATCAAAGTGTTGGCAGAAATAAATTTTCTCACTCACATTTTTAATCCAGTTAAGTTTATTGGCATACTTTTTATATTCAGTCACTTAGATGTGTTTTATACATTGCATGTTTAGTTTTGATTGATTTAAAAATGTCTTTTGTTATCTAAGGCTTAGTGGCTAATTTTGGCTTTTTTTGTGACATTTGCCTTATTGGTGCATGTCTGTTTGCAATTAATTTAAGCAAGTCTATTGTTTTAACTGTAATTTCATGGAGGTCATTACAGCCACTATATATAGCATTCCAGTTGACTGCATTGATATCCCGCAAATAAGAATCTTCATTATAATTACTATAATCCCTATAGTATCTGACTGTATTATGCCTTTTTACTGGTACGTCAGTAATGCAAATAACCGGAAGATGATCAGGTAAATCAACTGTAATTATTCCTGAAATAATTTGACTCGTAGTATTGGTATGAATGTGATCAATTAGTGTAGCTGACTGATGGGTCAGTAGTGTTGGTTTTGTTATTACAGGTAGTAGATTATTAGAATGAAGCATATCTAGATAAGCATCAGTAGGTTGGTGGCTATTGCACTTAAAGAAGTCTATATTCATTTCACTGTTTCGTTAAAAAAAAGACAGTGATGAAATTAAAATAACCTCATGATTATTAACATTGATTTCACTGAAGATTAAGGACACTGATTGACATTTTAATACCGCCGCTAGATTGTGTGCTGTTTTTACACGTGGTCAGGTTTCGGTCTGTTGTTGGATTTCCAAGAGGTAGTCACGTTTTGCTAACCGGTAGAATAAGCTCACCAGTACCAAGCTCACCAGTTTCAGGCTAACCATTACCAAGCTACGACCCGCCACAGAAGTGAGTAAAACATGATAGTGAAATTAGAGTAGAATTGAGCATTATTTTCCAGTGACGTCATTGTACGAGAAATAATAAGTTGCGTAACGATAAATTGTATTGCTCTGTTTCAGATCGAATATTTTTTCAGTTATTCATTCAACACATTTCAGTTACTATTTGAATAAACGTGATGTGATTATACGATAAGTGGTCAGTGGTTGTTGGATATGGGATAGTGATGCAGCACAGTATTATGTCATAACAATCACCAAGGATATATAGCTGATACTTATTAAGGGGGCGATACACCTGAATTTGAATGAAATTTGAAGAGGTTTCAAGAAGGGAGAGAAGAAAGAAAATGATTTTTGGAACACTAAGGTGGTGTTCATCTATTAATTATTAACTACAAATTCTAATTTTAAAACTTGACTTTCAAATTATTTTTCATTTTTTTCATTGTTATATTAACATGTTAAAACGTGGTGTCCGTCTATTAATTATCAACTACAAATTCTAATTTTAAAACTTCACTAAATCTTCAATATTTCCCTTAAGGTTGAAGTGCTTGATTGCCTCATCGAGTTTATCCGAGAAAGAAACAAACAAACTGGAACACGAGATCTTGAGACAATTCACCTGCAGTGACGTGTTGCCGAAAATGAAAGTAAAATAAACCGAAAGTAAATTAAAAACACAGACCAACTGGAGGCGAAGGCAAATATTTTGATAATATTTCTCTATTTCAAATGAAACTAATTTGCTATTCTCAAGAACGAAAAAACAGAAACAGCTTTCAGGCCTAAATATTGCAGCCCTACTGATATCACCAACGAGTAAAAATGCTCTGTAGTTAAAGCTCTTCTCTCTGTCTGTACGATATAAATGATGTAAAATCTTAAATGTGTGGAAATTTGTCACCAAGATATCAAGATCACTTTACCTGACCTGAATCACCGGTAACGCTCTGAAGGAAGGAATACAGTGTCGACACATCCTTGATAACATCCATGTTGTCAAATAAACTGCAAAATTAAATCGTCAATGCTGAAATGGTCAGTAAAGTAAACGATATTGTGACCTACACGGAAAATTTTTAAACTGAAGGGTTCCAGTGCCTATACCTTGAAAGGCGAATACCACACTAACAGCGGTATATTTTCTGTGTCCCGGCTTAGGTTCCCTGCGCCTTACGACTGGATCGGGTTTAAACGAAAGCTGCCTTTATAACAACTGTTAAATCATTACACTGATGAAGTGGGGCAAGTCCCCTGTTAGCGGGATCATTACCAAGAAAAAACTCTAAAAATAGCACTTACCAATCGTCGCAGGGGAGTTTACTGGGAAAACTTTCAGGTGACGTCATAAAAAAACTAAATTTAAAAGTAAAGAGACTTTTCCATTTTACCTTCATCTCGTAAAAGAAAGAAATGTATCTGCTCGTGACATAAAGTACCCTGCGAGACAGAGGTTCCTTGCTCTTTCCTCTCGTCTCTCACCGAGAAGGAAGAGCAAGGAACCTCTGTCTCGCAGGGTAGACATAAAGATGACTGCTGAGAATAACATCACGTACATGAAAACGTCGATTCACCGCATGTTTTTGAGGTCTGAACAACCAATGTGTTAAGAGAAGTGTCTATGCAAATGTTTGCAAGCTCAACAGAGAGACGAGAGGTTTTGACGTAGTCAAAGTAAATTCGAGATGTTTCCAATGGTACCCGGCAGCCATGTTGGTGGTCATCCGGATGGACACCAACATGGCGCCTCCATACTAGTCACTGTAATTTTGAGTGATACATTTTGCCGAATAACTCAAGTACGGGATGTCGCATGGCCCTAAAACTTTAACAGATTATTTATTTATTACTTTTCTACAATACCTAAATTTCTTGACTTTATTTATTAAATACCAAGCGATTTTAGTTTTTACTTGCGTGACGTGAAAACCAAGAATAAATAACACCCACGAATTGTCACGTTTCCTCCACACTGTCACGAACAGCTTTTCCCACGGTGGGCGAGCTCAGCCTGTGCTGACTGGCTGCCTCCCGGGTGGGGGAGGGGGTAGGGGGTACTCACTTATATGGGCTGTATAGGTACATTTTGGTCTGAAATGGGGTATCAATTTTGACCATTCTGGTCTGATGTAGGGTATGGTTTGAGCACTCTAGTCTTGATTTGGCGGAGCATTATGCAACCTGCTTTTTAAGGTGGAATTTTAAGCTGGAAACTTTGTACACTTTTGTATCCTACTCAATAAAAGCGTATAAAAATTGGCTTTAACATTAGTCTGACCTAGGGAACTTATTATAATGCAGGTCTGAAATTGGGTATCAAATTTTTGATCAGGTCTGAAATTGGGTAGGGAAATCACACACCCCCACCCCATTTTTCTGGAAGTACCCCCCGACGAGGGGGGGGGCTACCTACTGAGGGTATGCAAAAAACGAAGCGATGCGGAAAGCTGACATGGTCACAAACAGCCTAAAGAGCCTATTGACAGGCGGGGTCAGTTCAGACGCTTTGTCACACTTTTATGCGCAGAACCACATAATTAGTAGCTGTTTGACAGAGTTGTAAGGAGTCTGGTTTTGATCACTTTTTATTGACAGATTTCAGTAATCAACGGATCGTCAGAGCGTGAACATGATATCGAAAGTGTATATCATACTTAGGCGTGAACCGCGAGCATAGGCCTACGGGCATTTTTTTTGCCAGGGGGGGCGGTGAACCATTTGCCTAAAAAATTCTTATAAGTTGCCCAAATTTTACGAAACAGTCGAAAGGAAACGAGGGTCATACGATGCACTAACAATGGCCTACATATGAATAAAGAAATAATTGGCTTTGCCCAAATTTCTCTTGCAGCCCAAAAAATCTAGGTTGCCCAAAATTTTGGGGGGGCTGCGGCCCCCCTTGCCCCCCCACGTACGCCTTTGACCGCGAGTCACGATCGAACAGCAGTTTGTTCAATGGAGGTAACAACCAGTTGATCATGGAGATGGAAAGTCCATGAAATGGGTCAAATCGTTTATTTACACTGCATGGCGGCTGAAAGCATCAGCAATTTACTTTTTCGTATTTTCAATACTTCTCCTGATCCCCTTAAAAATGACACCAGGGAGAAACGAAAACGAAAACGCATACACAGACAACTGGCAATGACGTGCGAACAGGAAGAAGGGATCAAGTTTCGCCATTTTGCATGCCTGCGCTGTATGTCAATCTCGATGTAGGAACTCTTAACTTCATTCAACTCTTTTTAAGGTTGGCCAGCTTTCAAATGGAATTGTGTGCCCATCGATTTAAGCATCGAAAAAAAATGGTATTACCGGTACATGAAACTGGAAAAAAAAATCTTTCGTGCCAGAGCGACAGTGGTGTAAAGGTTATCATGGCGGCTTCCCAAGCCGCTGATCCGGGTTCAATTCCCGGCTGTCGCAAAGCGGGGTCTGTTCAACTTGTTTTATTTTTTCCAAAGATTTTCAAATTCACTTTAAACAAGACCAGCCGCAAAATGGTCATCAGTGACCGACGCACATTTCAAAACTCTTTTCTTGGCGTGTGCATTTGTGCTCTCAATCATCACATCTCAGATACCACAAAGTTAATGATAATAATGATAATTATGACGAGGAAAATAAGGGATGGGGGAAGATGGCAAGGAAGGTGAACGCCGACATGGCTTTTCGGAAGAACTGTACAGTTACTTCCGCGGTGACACAGCTGTGTGTCATTTAAAGTTACATAGGAGGAAAAGGATGAAACCGAGAGCAACGAAAAGGAAATCGAGAATCATCGAGAAAATGGGACATGTAATTTGTGATGGTTGAGTGACATGGGAACGAATTAGTCAGAAATTCCAACCTCGTTCCCAGGGTCTCTCTTTTTCCGGAGGAAGGGAGACCCTGGGAACGATTCTGAAGTTTTAAAGTGGCTTCTGACAGCACGTTGGGGTGACATCATGGGATAATCGGGAGTGTTGAAGGTCTTCGTCGAAAAATTGAGTCATTCTAGGTCGGCAAGTCTCTTGCTTGACCTCTTTTTTGGAAGTGAATTATTTTAAGATTTCTAAATTTCTGTTGAATTCTTGCAGCTGTACTGCATTGTTAGCCTTTAGTTGTATTTTTGTTTTAAGAGACCTTTGTAAGTATTGTAGCTTGATTAGTTGTGCCCTTCCCTCGGGGTATTTTGCTTCTGCGTTAGATGAGGAATACGTTCCCACATATTTTTTGGCCTCAATTCAAGGGTGGAATTTTCTTAGTGGTTTTTCGTATCTGACGTAGTACATTTTACTTACGTATGGCTACTTCTCTTTCGGTTTACACGTGAGGACGCAATATTAGAACACTAAAATTTGTATCAGAGGACTGACTGACTCGTCCTCGTCGTGTGGGTGTGGTCAGAATACGAAAGTTTTGATACCCTTCCCTTTCACAGCACCCCGCCCCCCTTCCCACCTTACTCAACCGGTTGTTAGATGCCCGTGGAAGCAAACGAAAACCATGAAATCTTATTAACTAATTGAAGAGTCAAAACTTTCAAGGCGGTTTCCGTTCATAAAGGGTTTGACTGGATTGCCACTGTGCGTGCATTTATTCGTAAAATAATTTAAAAAGTATTTACTCCAAATTCATTCAAACTTCACAGCTGTAGACAAAAAATCCCTGCTTTTTAAGAATACTTTTTAACAAAGTTCCGTATGGATATCATTTCCAGGTTTGCCTTGAACTTATTTGTAAATGTTGTGTTCTACTGCGTAATTCAAATTAGTGTGAATTATAAAGTTAAAGAGTATACAGTGCCGTGATAGGCCATTCCCTTTGCAGATAATTCATTTTGGATTAGAGGCATAGGCTCCCCAAGCACACAGCGACATCTACTGTATAAAAAATGTTTACAAGAAGAGGCCGGTGAAATCAAAACTCCAAGATATCACCTAAAATCGACGACAAAAACCAAACAGGACACAAAACGACACAGAGGAGCCCAGTTGAGTAATTTTTGTTGCATAGTTCGTAATTTTGGCTTCTAAAACGCCTAGTTTATTTCCCACACAAATCCTTATATCTTTCGTTATTGTGCAATGATTACGTCCTGTGAGCTTGGGCTACCTGTGATTAATACCAATTGTCCGTGGACTAGACTAAGGGCTGAGAACAAAACAAAGTATGGGAAGTTTGGATGTCTTTCAAGAAAATTGAGCAGGAAGTCAGAAGGAACGTGTGAGCGTAGAGCTGGAAGAGATGCGATAAGCAACGGCGAACGATTGTGAATTCCCGTCCATTCTTGCTGTTTGATGCCAAGTTTACAGCTAACATTGATTTGGTTGCTGTCACGGATGCAAGTAGGTTCGCATTCTTGAGATAAGGGAGCTTAAAGAGCAACGACGTCAACGACGGCAACGAGAACGCCACAAAACAATGGGATTAATGAGCCAAAACAATACTCTGCACGCGCGTTTTACATTTTGGTACATTTCTTGGCCGTACTCTGCAAAACAACAACGTGAAATGACCAAATTTTAGGTTTTCTCGAGAACGTGAGCGCATGACGGCAAGTTTTTCTTTCGTGTTCTTTGCTTTGACACCGTTCATGGTAATTGGAATATCGCGAAAGAGTTACAAAAACGAGAAGTTATATTTTGAAATGACGTTCTCATTGTCGTCGTCGTCGTCGTTGTTTAAGCTCCTTTCTTCAACTGATTTCTTGCTGCTGGTAAAACACAGAGTTGTACCACGATGGGTTTGTCAGCGGTAACGCCAGCACCAGAAACAGGACAAGTCCAACAACAAAAAGACTGCTTATAACTGCAACAAAACAAAACTAGGTATGATAGTCACTATCAGGTTTCTGTAGAATAGTAAGTGGACGGGGCTGATGATGGATGAAAATAAAACTTGCATTTGTTTGAATTGGTTATACTTAAGCCCCATTCACATGGTAATGATAGTTGAAGATAGTCGATGCCGGACAGTTTTAACTATCACGCGCGTGTGAACACGAACTATCATCGCTATCATGCGCTATCATGCTCTATCATCGACTATCATCAACTATCGTTCAGTTTGGACATGTTCACATTCGACATGATAGCTGATGATAGTTTTTGCCGTTTGAACAAGAGACATGATAGTCAACGATAGTGAATGATAGTTGAAACTATCATCGACTATCATCGACTATAATGACCGTTTGAACGGGGTTTTTGTTCCCGATAAGGAACAACCTTAAATAGGCCATTTCCGAGTTCATGTCTGCCTCCCCTTCAAAGCGAGTCTAAGTGCGAAGTTTTTGTCATGAAAATTAGTTTTCATTCATACGTAAAGTAGAACTAATTACCATCACAAAAACTTCGCACTTAGACTCGCTTTGAAGAGGAGGCAAAAATGGTCTATTGTGAAAAACGAGGTCATAATCACTAAGGAATAACAAAAAACTTACGTCGAGGGTACTTTGAGCTGGGAATCTGGTCAATGTTAGGAAATCCCATAAAATTACAAAAACTGTGGCAGAGTACAGGACCAATTAAATGACCTACAAAACAAGCACATACAAGTTAAAGTGCCTATAACCCCAAAATATTTTCTCCCTAAAATAAATCTTCCGCACCTGTTCCAATCGCATTGCAGCCTTTTTTTTTTTTTTTAATAAACCCTACCCTTCTGTAGGCTTCAAAACTTACGAAAAACCGAGCAACGTTTGTTATCTACTTTACATACATGTTTACAAAGAGTTAATGCGATGCAAATCAGTTTGTGACATCAAATCAGTAATGGACCCATAAAGGACCCATGACCCTTCTGACTCGGTCGTGAAACAAACGATGCTCAGTTTTAAAGCCTTTAAAAAGTCAAGATTTGGTGAAAAAAGGAAAAAACGCCGCAATGCGTTTCGAGCAGGTGCAAAGATTCATTTCAGCGAAAAAAATATTTGGGGTTATAGGCACTTTAACACTTATGAGGCAAAGAAAATCTTTTTTTTTGTTTTCAATTCAGTTCAGTTCAGTTTATCGATACAAAGAAGTTACAAAAGAAGTTACAAAACAGAGATTTGTTTGTCCTGCAAAAGAACTGGTAACTCAAACCTGATATTGGCTGATGACAATCAACAGTCAAAGTAAACTTAGTTAAGTCAGTAGTGAAATTGATTGATTTATTGATTAATTGAATTGACTAAATAAGGCAATAAATAACAGAGTTACTGTATAACTAACTAATATCAGTTTATTGTCCCTGAAAAGCATTTATAGGGAGTTAAGAGAAAAGATATTGTATTAATAATATTGTATTGTATTTGTCTGAGTAAATGAAAAAGCAATCAAACTGATTAAATACCTAAATGACTGACTTACTGACTGCTACATGGATAATTACCTGAGCATAATAATATTATCCAATTTCTTTTACAAAAAAGTTCACACAGGATAATAATTATTATTACCATCCTTTGTGATTGCAACTTAAATGGTAACATAATTTAACTCACCAGTTCTTAAAAACAAGAAAACAGAATATCCTCCAAAAACTGTGGTGTAACCGAACTGAAAGACTAAACAGGGACACTATCCACTAAGAATCTAAACAAGAATGCTAGAGCCAAAAACAGACAAATCACTTATTTGCATATTTATTACATATTGTATTTTTGTCTTTAGGTGTCACAAATCACTGTCACAATGTAATGTAATTTGTTTACCTACAGAACACCAAAGAGCTCAAGAGAACTCGTTCAAACATGTCTGTGCATCCAGATCGAATTGGAATTTAGAAATGTTGGTTTTTGGGGAGAGGGGAAAACCGGAGTACCCGGAGAAAACCTCTCGGAGCAGAGTACAGAACCAACAACAAACTCAACCCACTTATCGCGCCAGGGCCGGGTATCGAACCCAGGCCACATTGGTGGAAGGCGAGCGCTCTCACCACTGCGCCAACCCTGCTCCCTGAAGCAACTAGAAGAGATCTGATGCGGGTTTGGTACAATCATTCATTCACTCTAGCTAAACACACATCTGAAATCTTTCATACAAGGCTTTAATTTGCCTGATACATACTGACGTCCAGTGAATTATACCCAATCTCTTCTAAAGGAGCATGTATACTCTACTCAACTAAAACTAAATTGTGTATGCTGTGCTCACTTTATACACTAAAAATTCCTATGTGATGCTGAGGAGTTGATTCTGTCAAAGAGAAGCTTTACTAAGACTTGCAGGGACTCAGCTGAGTTAGATCCCTAGCTACTTTGACAGAAAAATGGCATAATGACAAAATCTTGTCTTGTTTATCCTCACCTACTTAAAAAATTAGCGACAATTCTAAGACATACCTTACAAACAACCAAACGCTAGACATGAAATTTGAATGTCTTATATTTACAGATTAATGTATTAAATATAATACTGATTAATAATATTACACAAGACCATCACTCTCTCAAAATAAAAATACTTACATGCACTAAACCATACATCCCTAGGGCTTTCTCCAAGGTGCAATCTTTCAATGACATGGTGAATATGAGCTACCAAAAAGAACAGTAATTTGAGGCCAGTGAGAACAGTGGGAGTACTAAATCATTATTTCCTCTTGAATTTACATGTAATGTGTGGTTATGGAAAACCTATCAGTCTGTTTTCACCATAATTTGGTTTTATCAATGGCGTTGATAATGTAAATTGGCCACTGTGCAGGGATTCTAAAAGCTGACATATCGAGTGTTAGCCCTTTATCAGAGTGATTCACTCTGACGAAGTGCTAAAGCTTGAAATGACATCTTTTAGAATCACTGTAATAATAATAATAATAGTATCATTATTACTATTATACATTATTGTGCAAATGACAGGAAAAGTAATGACATTTTTCATGAATGCAAGCAATAACAAAATGTACAACCATTACTTAGTGCATCTGCCATTGCTTGTTTAAATGAAGAGACCATATAAACAAAGGATCTATCCCTTCCTGCTGGATTGAACTCTAGGTTTCACCAGACAAACCAACCACACCCCCAACCCCCTAACTCCCCCCCCCCTTTTTCCCTCTTCCTCTCCCACCCCCACTCCCAGGTTACATGCCTCTTTTCCTAAATGTTTTCTATTAGTGTCCCCATATTGTTACATGCATTGGTGATGCAAGATTGCCTTACCTACTCCAAAAAATAATGGACAAATAAAGATTGGCAGGACATTTCCAAAGCCTGGAACCAACAGGGGTATTAGACAAGCCCTAAACACAAACTCTTCACTCAGAGGAGCCTAAAAGAGGAAAAATGTTCAAAAAAATAACAGACTGAATTAATCATGATGCAAATAATGGATCCAAGAAACAGAATCCACAGCCCTTATAACACATGTAGTAGTTATAACATTTTGATTATGAGCATATTTTTTGAATATTTGGCCTCAAAAGGAAAATTTCAAACCTCAGCCTTACTGTATGTATTGATGTCGCTATCACTTGGTCAACATGGCAAGGCCACAGTTTGAGATTTTTCTGTAAAGACCTCACTCTTTAATAGGAAAAAGCAAACTGAAACAAAGAATCTGTTTCAATGCACGTTTCTTACCACAAGGTAATTCCGTAGATTAATCGAATTAACCCAACTTGTTGGATATTTTAGAAAACCTGGAACAAAAAATGTAAGCTTACAAAAAGAGCGATTAAAGCTCAGAGTTATTGACTTTCTGAATATCTCTCTACAACCCTAGCTATCTATGCAACACATTTACATTATTTTCTATGCTTCATTTGCATAAACGTTTGAAAATGGTGTCCAGAATACAGTCTTTAGAAAAAGTGAAGTATGCTTGAAAATGCAAACTTCAAAAAATAAACCTACATGGACAACATCCTGTATTCATGATCTCTTGAAAGACCTTTCATGCAATACCCTACATATACGTCAGTAAGAAACAATTTTAATTTTTTTCTGTATCTATATTGCTTTTGTGTTAACAGAGGGGAACAATGAAAAAGTCAGGTAAATGTATAACATTTGCAAACTTCCTGAAACATGGAACCAAGTAATCACAAAGTTTTTTTTTTGAGAGTTTAACCACTTCCTGGGGGGGAAGGTCAAGAAATCTCACTAAAAATGTTTGTGTGGAAGGCCACTTCATTTGAGAGGGGCAGATAAGTCTGTTTGCATCAATAAATGGGTCAAGGTTTACCTTCAACACTAACAAACTCCCTGTTCAAATACAACAGCAGGATGGGACCAGCAAACAAAATCTAGAGAAACCAAATAATAATCCAAATCACTAACTTTATACAAGTACTTCATTTGGGATAATAATATTTTCAGTTAAAAGATGTAAAGAGATTTATCACTCCCATGGAGTACCAGTACCACCATTATACTGATCAGTCTTACCATAGTCAATACTAATGGAAATAGTACTGCAATAAAAATACATTCCAAGCGTATTCCAAGATATGTCCAAAGGGGCAGTGCCTGAAAAACAAGTAGAAAGAATATCACTTTCAACAATGTAACATAGCACATGTGTCACTTTGAAACATCCCAGACACTTTTAAGGCATAATACAGCCCCCTTTCAATGCAAAATTATCTCAACAGGACACTGCAGAAGAGAGAAACAATCTCATGAGTAGATTTTTCATACAACGTTCAATTTCCAATGTTGGATTATTTATAGAAATGCACCTTTTATTCAGAAAAAAGGGCATTGCACAGAACAGTATTATGTTAAGAAACTTTGTAAAGCTAATTTTTATGATCACCATTATGATTACATTATGTTCGAATGTTCCATCTGCCCAAAGCCACACATACAAAGGAGAGAGAAGAGAGACAACAAGAACACTTCTGAATCGCTGGTGGATGGTCTTGGGGTGATCTCTGAAGAAAAAATGGAACAATGCCAAACTGAAGTTAATAAAAAAGAAAAAAAAAAACAAAGTTTGAAGTCTGATAGGTTTTGCCATTTTGGCCAGTATATGAAAGTGGTAATTATTACTGCAGAACCTCGCACATACAATGTCTGTACTATTTCTCGAAAATGAACAGCTAGAGTGGTTGGTGTGTGTAGAGTCTGTGTCGGAAAATGCATCCTTAACCAATCAAAGGGGCTATTCGGTAATCTTACTACAGCTTCCGACAGAACAAAAAATAGAATGAAAATGTATGCCTGCATACCTTCCTTTGTGACCTGTCAAATTTAGTGATTCAATCATCTTGCAACTCAGCATGATCTTCACTTACCTGGGATAAGGTGACTTGAAAACATATAAACTAGCTACATATGTTACAGAAAGAACTAAGCAAGAAATTATTCCTCTAAAACGAGTGATTGTGGAAAAGCTCACTACAGGACCAATTTGGTCCGCCATATTGTTTATTTCAACGATCAGCTGCTGACCAATTTGTCGAGGGCTTGCGTTGGCTTTGTTTTGGGTGATCACTATCTAACTTCACCTTACCATATCATTTGTTCCTCGATAACATGGGCCATAAGAATACGGGAAATGATCACCAGGGATCAGCAGAGTTAATTTATACAAATTCACTGTACATTTAACATGCGAAATATTTGAGAACTGTTACGAGGATGCACTTGTTAAGGGTTAAGGGTCATTTTATATTTCAGTTATTGAATGACTAACTGACAGTAGGGAAAGAAGAAATGATAGCCAGGATGAAAAGGAGGAAGGATGAAAGAAACTGAAACATGGAATTCGAAAGGAGGAAGAAGAAAAGGAAAAATGAAGGAAGAAAAAAAAGAGGGATGGGAGAAAGTGCGGGAGGGTGTGGCAAAACTGTAAATAACGTGTCGAAAAGGGGCGTATGGAAACTCATGAATCCGGAAAGCCAGAATGCTGAACTCCGGAATGATGGAAATCCAGAATGCAGGAATCCGGAATGCTGGGATCCGGAAAGCCAGAAACCGGAATGCCGGAATGCCGGAAATCCAGAATGCCGGAAAGCCAGAAAGCGGGAATGCGGAATGCTGGAAGTCGTTATGCTGTATCACCATAAATAATTATACAGGTTATCCCAGATGCAGTTCTGTTAGAAAAATACCCACGCCAATTGTAACATTGTTGCCGCAAAAATGTTTCCTCGGGTGGCTAAACGGAGAAACATCGTGGAGATATTAACGCAAGCTCAAATTTGTGACGCGACATTATTACCTCGTTTAGCTAGAGCTTAAGTTTGGTGTTCGATATTTTGAATAAAACTGTTGTGTTTGGTAATGCGTGGTAGCATTTTTCTAAACATTTACGAGTGTTCCAACTTACGTAAGTACAACACATCGATTCTAAAATTTTGCTGATAAAAGACATATCTCTCTCAATTCCTATTTTTTTTCGGCATTCCGGCATTCCGGCATTATGGCATTCCTACTTTCCGGATTCCGGCACTCTGGTTTTCCAGAATTTCTGATTCCAGCTTTCCAACTCTCCGGATTCCAGACTTTCCATACGCCCTCGAAAACTCACTCTTTCAACCTAGGAATCGAGTAGGCATTATAAAATAAAAAAGAACGCACAGAAACTACTCCATGAATTCGGCGATCCATGTTCATCGTTTTCACCAATCATTTGATCAACAGACAATGGTCACGGCACATGTGCAGTGCGTGATCATCTTACGCTCAACGTGAGCAGAACGAGCAGACCTTGGAGGTGACCTTACGTTTTTTGTTGTCTGGAAATGTTTTATGAAATAATTGTGAATAAACAGTAAAAAACAGGTTTTTTTCCTGGAGATGGAGCCGTTCGACTGGGATCTGTTGAAAGAAGGCAGTTGGAGCGATGCAGTTTGGAGTATGAAACGATACGCCCCTCAAGGCTACAAGTTTGCTGTCACTAGAACTCCTCAGCAAATTAAATGCGATGTTTTGAACTCCAGACGTGTTCAGCATCTCATCGAAAAGGTAATTTTCAGCGAACCTTTGATTACTTTATTTTTAGTACGATTTGTTTGTAAAAACAGGGAGCGGGACAAGGGTTATATTCCTAACAAACAGCTGTATGTGCATGTGCCTTATTTGCACCCGAAAACTTTTCTTGAATCGTTATTTAACCTTACGTGTACTTGAGAGGACAGCTAAGCAGCAATGAAACGCATTTCAAGGAATTACCCTGTCATTATTTCATCTGTATACGCTTGATACGAGTAATATAATTTCATCAAGCCGTAACAACAGTGGAACCGCCATACAGGGGGCACGCTCAGGTACAGGACAAGGCAAGATTTCCGCAGAGGTCCCTACATTAATTATACATGCATTTTGTGAATCAAACTCAATTCGTTTTTGGAACAGGGTTAGTATGAGAGTGATGCATGTATAATTAATGTAGGGACCTCTGCGGAAATCTTTCCAAAACAACACCGCTAAGAAGCTTGTTACCAAAGCCAAAATGTCACATTATCACAGGCTGTGTATTAACAATCCCTTCCCAAGGATATTGCTTTTTTTCAAGATAGCCTAGCCAGCTGATTTCCCTTCTGAAGTAAAAGCTAAGTAAAAGCATTCTGATTCTTTGAATGGGGACGAGGTTGATATATTGCTTGAAAATGCTGCTGACCGATGTCTTCCATGCTTGTGAACTGAAACACCTTTAATTTTGGTACTTGACTTCAGAAGGAGAAGTGTATTTTTACCCTCTTGTACCCAGGTTTTTTATTATTATTTACAGTGTCTTGATGTGCATGTTATTAAAAAGGTTATGTTTTGAAAGCTGCAATCACTTGTGATTAGTGTACACTTATTTTTTTTTAGCAAATATTAATTCCTTTATTTGTAGACTGCAGAAGAAAGGGGTGTTACTGTTGAAGTTGTTACGGATGATGTCAAAGCCGTTTTAGAAGAAATGGGTCATAACTTTAACCTGAGTAGCATTAGAGTCATGGCTTTTATGCTGCGTAAAATTCTTTGCACTCTTTTCCGGAGAGTGCTGGTAAACAGGGAAGGCTTGGAGAGGGTATGTTAAAGTTTTTATTCACTACTGAGTCTAATATTATATGATCTTGCACAATTTGGAAGGAAACCAGTGCTAGTGTACATGAATCAATTTAACTGGCTATACCTGGAGAGAAGTATTCTTCGAAACACCATTGGGTTCATGAACAGCTGGCCATTCTGACCTTCTTTACACAGTCAAATGCTTGAAATTCAGATGTCAAATTCACTAAGCTTCATGTATAAAGAAACTCTCTGAATGACAAATGCAACCTAGTGTTATGTTATACAATATTTCCCTTCAATCTGTGTAGTTAGGGTTAAAACAAACTGACATTTAGATGTTTGGGTTAAATAAGTCTCCTCTGGTCTTCTACTGCCCTGCTAGAAATATTGTTGATCACGTTTGTTGTTTCTCATAGTTGCGGGATGCTGCCAAGAATAATCCAGTGGTATTTATTCCCTCACACAGAAGTTACATGGACTTTCTTCTTGTGTCATTCATCTGTTTTGCCACAGACATCCCTCTGCCATTTATTGCTGCAGCTGCAGATTTCATGAACATGCGGGTTGTACGCACCTTGTTTAGAAATAGTGGAGCATTTTACATGCGGCGTTCTTTCATGTCAGATCCTTTGTACTGGGTTGTGTTCACTGAATACCTTCAGAATCAACTCCAATACGGCGATCAGCCATTAGAATTCTTTTTAGAAGGAACAAGAAGCAGAACAGGAAAATTTCTTGAACCAAAGCTCGGTAGGTGTTCACTAAGTCTTCAGTAGACCTTCTTCAAACTTGATGTTTCATGGTTGTAATCTATCAACTGATGTTGCAGTCATCTGTAGTTAGGGGGCTCTCTCAGAAAGGCACTTGCAGGTCAATCATGGAAGCATAAAATTGTAAAACTGCTCTTTATTCCTTTACATTGCACTGCACATCTAAGATGCAAATGTTCTAAGTCATACATGGTTCCAGACATCTAGAGTCCATTTTGTAGTGCTTTTAGTGAAAACTCCTTGCTAGCCTGGAGGCAGGAACCTCTTCCTAAATCTTGATCCAAGATACCCATGGTCAGACACTACCTCAAAAACCTTTCCCAGCTGAACACTTCTGAAAGGGGTGTCCTCCATTTGTTTTCTTGGGCCTTATTAATGGTTCCTTAATACAGTACTCTCTTGTTGTTAGGTGTCCTTTCTATGGTTGTTGACTTGTACACTACTGTCCGTGTACCTGATGTTCTCATTTGTCCAATCAGCATCAGCTATGACAGGATACCTGAAGAGTCACTTTATGCTTATGAGCTTCTGGGTATCCCCAAGCCTAGGGAATCACTAAGAGTGAGTAAAAAATATTCTCAGATTCTCTCAAGTGAAATGATCCAAGACCATAACAATTTATTGTAACGACAATTTATTATTATAGTGTAAAAAGCCTTGCAACTGCAAATTTCTTTTTAAACTTTGCCTGAGCTGTAACATCGTCATCGTCATCATCATCATTATCATGACCAGGCCACAAGTTGGTTGTCTTGGTACTCTAATGTAAGCTGGGGGATTAGCCCTTAATCCTCTCATGCTCAGTAGTGACCTTGCTCGTACAATGTAACACTTGTATTTGATAGAATACATGTAGTTTTAGTGTTACCTAGGTTTTCATACTGTAAAGATCATTTGTATAAAAATCTGGAAGCACCACTCTTGCCTACTTACATGTGCAGTATTTATGCCCTCAATAATGACACATAAGCTGTAAATGACTTCACTGAAAAGGGGGATTCCATTCTGTTATTTTTTCCGAAGGGTTTGCTCAAAAGCAGGTCAGTTTTGTCAGAGGATTATGGCAGCATTCACATCCACATTGGAGAACTTGTCCCAATGAGCAGATTCACAGAAGGAAAGCTCAACAGAGTGGACAATGCATGTATCCCTCGGTAAATAAGTGCAAACAGTTATTTTTCTTTTCAACAATCATTGAAAATTTTGACTTGAGAAATGAATGAAAAAGGGATCAAAATACCAGAAAAAAATTGTCCCATGAAACCCACAGTCCTGTTAGGTGCCCCTACTCTTTGGAACAAATTATTTAAAACCGCAACATAGAGTGAATGTATCCTCTTATGCTCCCACTAGTAATTGACTTGAAGACAAGTAAAAAGTTGAGGATAATGTATATTTGATGAAAGCTCCTATTTTTTTTTGTCAGACACTTGTTCCATTTTTTGTCTGAAAAAGAGAAGAAGGTTGTCAAGTCTTTGGGATACAAAATCCTCAGTGATCTTCAAGCAGGAATGATTTGTCCTTCCAGTGTCCTTGTGGCAACAATTATGCTGCAGAACTTGAAAGGAATCCATTTTGGTATGCTTTCTTTTTTCATAATTCCTTTTAAGGGAACTTTGTCATTTTGGTAAGAAGGAGGCAGCATAAATTATGACTTTTTTCCAGATATGATTCTAATCATTCATGATATATTTTCAGATGTGTAATTTAAGAGAAAAGGTACATCAACTAACTAGATGTATTATTTTTTTCTGTCAAACTTTTTCAGATGCATTAGTGGAAACGTTTACTTGGTTAAAGGAGCTGTGTCACATGTGGAATATTCCTGTTAAATCTGCTGGTTTGTATGGACATTTCTGTTGCGTCTCCGGTTGTTAATTGTTAACAGTGGTGTACCATGTATTGTGACCAAAAAGCCAGCCTTGTAAGGGATGTGAACTGCTGTAAGAAGATTCCATCTGCCTGCCTAGCAGCTGAGCAATGGTGATGGGATCCACTTCAAATTCTTCTCCAAATTAATGCTTTCACAGTTATATGTTGGTGTTCAATTTTATCCTTGGTTTAAAACTCATTATCATACATATAACCATAACCAAAAACAAGGGCAAATAAAATTTAAATCAAGGATAAAATTGAACCACAACCTATTATTATGTGTGTGCCCTGACATGTGTTTCTCAAACCCCCCCCCTCCTCCCCCCCCAAAAAAAAAAACTTTTTGGGCCTACTTTGGGTGCCATAATTTCCTATGTATCTTAAAACAAAGATGTTTCTAGGCATGAAGTTTTGTAACAAATTTCCCCTTTCATATCTTGAAATCGTGGTAAAAGACCAGCTTTTTAGAATAAGTGGATTGTAGTTTTGTAAATGGCTTTTCGGGCCTGAAAAGTTTTTGGGACTTTTGAGAAACAGGCCCCTGATGTGTTTTTGGAAACTGTAAAATCATCATTGTTTTGCAACACTGATCAACAGTTTTACTTTAATTTTCTCCAAGGTGACTTGGACAATGCTGCTTTGGTGAATAAGAGTATTGATTTCTTGAAGTCATCTCTAGAGAAAACAGAAACTGGATTTGTAAAACTCAGAGACAATAAAGAAAATGAGAGTGGAGGGAATAGTATCCCAGGAACACCAGCAAACAGTAGGTTGCCTGTGGCCACAGCAGCAACAAACATCAAAGATCAGGCTGCCATCCACATGCTGTTAGCTTGCAAGAGAAATGTGATTTTGTTTCATTTCTTCAGAACTGGAATGTTTGCTTTAGCTGCACAGAGGCAAAGAGCTTCTGAGAAACACCTGGGTGGGTTCAATCAATCAATCAATCAGTCAGTCAGTCAATTCAACCATCCAAAGGGAGATTTAATCAACACTTTTTGTTTCATTTTATAGTGCTACTTAGTTGAATTAAGTATCTTTTTGGAATGTTATTGTTTCCTTGAATTTAGTTCAGTTGTTTGGTGACTTCCAGTTCCTGGCCAAACTGTTGGTTAGAGAAGTCCCTCAAGTAACTGAAAAGACAAATGAGGTAAGTTTCTTTGAATTTCTTTTACCACACCTTGTGATTGTGAAGTTCTTCTTATCAGCTAAATCAAAAACCAACCATGACTTGGTGGAATACATTTTCAAATGCTTGATACCATTTACTCTCATCAGTTTCTATTGAGTTGTGATTGGTTCATTGCTTTTTAACTGCCTGTTTGGTTTTTGAGGAAACTCAAATGCTGTCATACAATAAGAACTGAGAAAGTTGTTCCTTTTTTTCAGACTTTTGATTATTTTCGAGAAACCACTCAGTTACTTGAGGAGCATGGATCAGTGAATGTTAAAAACAGCAAAGTTGTCATACTTCAGGAGAAAGATGTTAGCTTCAGTGCTGATGTGTGGAGGCCCATTTTAACAGCTTATTGGGTAATTTTTCTGTAATCACTCCTTCATAAGTTCCCTAAAAACTGGAATTTTTAATGTTAATCCTGTGAGGATATTATTTTACAAAACTTTCCTATTAGTGAAATTTGAAAAAAAATTGTTTATCTTTTGTGTTAGATCACGTGTCAGTTTTTTGCCAGTTATCCTGATGGCAGCCATGAGAGACCGCTGACAGAGATTGTAAAACAGGCTCAGGACAAGGCAGCTGAACTTGTTCTTACTGGTATGTTTGCTCATGCTTCTAGGGATGACCCGAGAAGCAACCCTCGGGATTAAACAGGACCCTTATTGACGAATCGATGATAGATATGCCTTGGCCTTATTTCTCAGATTTTTTTTTCACCATAAAATCATTGGTTTCTGTGAAAATCTTTTTCTGTTCCTCGTATTGAAAGCCCTTCTTTCACGCTTTTCTGTTTCTCAAAATTCTGGTTATTCGCGACAGTTTGTCTCGTTGATGACATGATATTGTATGACTGTGCTTTGTTTGTTTTAGGAGACGTGAAGTTCTGTGAAGTTCTTTCGCTTGACTTGCTAAGGAATTCCGTTCTGGCCTTAGCGGATCTGAATGTTGTTCAAGCAACAAAAAGGTGATTCTATCGTTTTTCTAGAGTGGTATAATTGTTTTTCAGAGCGTTTTGGAGCCATATTGAAGGGAGCAAACCACTGGTATTCTTCCTGTATGTACGGGTATGAATTAAATGCAATTTTGAAAAGTGATCCCACCGCTAAGAAATTTTATATTCTGCATTTCCAATTTAAGATATGTGTAGATTGCTAACTCACTATTTGAATATCATTTTATAGTGCTGATGGTGGACTTGTGATCTCAGTGCCAAACAGTACAAAAGTTGTGGAAACATATCAGAAAATAGGTGAGCGGCGAGTTTGTCTTGCAGGACACGACATTTGTCCTTCCTTGCTTAATTCTTCGTAAACAGCACACAAGTTTAAAACTTGCGTAATGTGCCAAATTTTGTCTTGCACGATTACAAAAAGCAAATGTTCAACATTTTTGCTAACGGCTACCTCTGACTCAAACGTTCGAAGCAACTTGCACAGAACAATGAATATCATCACAGGAAATTACTACAGTACAGCTTTGATATGTAGGTCACTTTTTTATTCTCATATGCCATTAGTTTTTGACCTAAATATTCCGTATCTTGTTAATTCCTGTGGTTTGTATCCCTTTAATGCCAGTTCGATATCTCGGAGTCCATATTTTAAATATCCCATATCCCGTTAATTTTCCCTCAAATATCCCGTATCCCGATAACCATTATCTTTCAAATCGGACTCTGCCGTCATTTTAAATCTCAGTCAAGCACGTGACCCTTCACGCTGATCATGCGCCTTAATAACACTAAGTAAGAAGTAGCCTTGTCGATAGCCATTTGCACTTCTTTTAATTTTTCCAGGTGAGTTTCTTGACTGGCCTTCCAACAATGCGGAGTTTTGCCCACCGCTTTCGAAGTTGTGAAAGGAAGCAAACTCCGGAAATAGAATAATCTCTCTAGGCAAGGCGACAGTGAACTTTAGAATTGTTACTACTACCATGCGAGGAACAGGTATATAGTGCCTTAGTGGCAGGGAAGAGGGGAGGGGTGGGGTGGCTCATAGTTTGTTTATGGCTCAGGCGAGGCTTTCTTCTGTAATGTAAATGAGGAGCCCGCGAAATGTGAAGTGGAGTGGAGTAATGAAAATCAAGACGTGCTCCTTGGCACGTATGGTTCTTAGAACTGTCTGGTCAAGACAGAAGAGTCACACTGAAGGTAATGAGACTGCGCGTAGTGAGTCCAAGAACTCCACCAATTTCGAATTTCTTGAAAATGGCACGAATAATTTCCAGTGTGCAATTTGAAGGTTTTTACTAGAGGCGTCCCTCAAAAAAGTCACTTATAATTCAAAATAGAACATACAAAGAAAATCATTGCAGCAAAGAAGGTTTGGATTATGTGATCCTAAGCACGGTAAAGATAATGAGCGTTCGCTTTGCATTTCTCTGATATTTTGTACATTACGTTACATTCTAGTTAAACGGATTTTGACTAACATTTTACATGCTTAAAAAGCAACAGTTATTACACTGTTAATGGTAAGACAAGGAATTTACTACAGAAATCGTAACATGCTAGAAACCTCAAGTGGGTTTAAATGAGATTTTACTGTCTGATCAGTAAAATACTGTTAATGGAACGTGACTCGCGATAAGTAAGCCATTCATGGCGCGCTGCTACTAGGTAGTCCAATGTCCAAGGTCGCAGCAATCAATGGTTTCGTTGAAGCCAAGTCTAAGATAAAAGCCTTGTTCTTAGTTAGCATATTATATCGAACAACAGCATTGGCCGTATCTATTAAGGCTCCATTGATAACTGCCGTAGTACACGTGTAGGTCTAGCCGTTACATGGTACGGTCCTCGTAACTGGCTATGTAGTAGACACGTCCTTGCTATAAAAGCTCAAGCAAACTGTCCAAGGTTCACTTGGCATTTCTCTTGTACAGAGCATTGAGTAGTTTACTAGCGTTTCGAAAAAATTTCCCTCCCTCCCTCCCTTTGGAGATGGGTTGGGCGCATTGGATTTGTTTTGCGCTTCAATAAACTTGGGTCACTCCTACGTGGTGCGGTTAAGTCTGCGCAGCGACTTCCCCCAAGCTTGTTGGCTCCTTTGCCTTTCTCATTGCCTGCTAACCAATACTCTTGTCCGATCCAGCACGTGCTGTTTTGCATTCAGCTCGTAGTGCTGGGGAGATAAGTGAGGTTGTGTTACGTCACGCAATCCGGAAGTCGTATCGACTAACCAGCCGCAAGGCAGTGTACCCCTCAATAACGCCATCTTGTGTTGTGTTTTCACTCCGTTTCTTTCCGCGCCATGCGCTTTATGTAAGTGTGCCGCAATTAAGTTACACTGCAGGAACAGGGACATTAACCACCTTTTAAGTGTCGCGAAAGTGGGAACTGTAGTTGAAGAAAATACAAGAACGTATTTAGGTTGTATACAAGACGTAATTTTGCGTATTTAATGTAGTAAGATGAAAATGTATGTGTTACGTACTTTCCACTGGATAAACGGCTCCAGTTTAGATTCATTATTTTATACTGAGGAAATAAGTGGGTAGGTAGTGCATATCAGTAACACTGAATTTATATTAATTGAATCGTCAAGATAACAGTGAATCATACTTACAAATCGAGTCAAATGAAAATATAGAGCTCATTATCGCAACTAGCTACGGCCGATTGAAAATAAACAAACAAATAAATAAATAAATTTGAAAGTGTAAAATGAATTGACTTTTTATCTGAAACCCCACTCACCTCTCCCTCCCCTCCAAAAATAAACTCAAGAGGTGTGCCATGTGACTAGGACGCATGCTCAGACGCTTTATCCATGTGTCAGTGTTTCCAAACCCTAAAGGTTGGCACACACGAGGGGACTAGTCCCTGCGACTAGTCCCTTAAAGAGTTTACACGAAGGGACTGGTCGCAGGGAGTAGTCCAATCGTGTGTGCCGACGAAGGGTTTTGAGGGACTAGTCGCAGGGACTTGTCCCACAAATTCAAACCAGTTTGAATTCGTGGGACAAGTCGGAGGGACCAAAATTTGGTCCCTGCGACTAGATTTTTTGTCAAAAATGACTAGTTCACACGATGGGACTTGTTTGAGTCCCCGCGACTTGTTTGAGGGACTAGTCGCAGGGACTAGTCCCCTCGTGTGTGCCGACCTTAACGTGCTATCAGTATGAGAATTGCGCTCGAAGTCGTCTTGAGCTCAGTTTTGGAAAGTGGAAAAAAAATTCTTTTCGAACATTCTGTTTAAATTGCTAGGATAAGAAAGGAAAGAAACTACCTTAGATAAGCGCATCGGGACAGAATTTCCTATTCGAATCACCTATCCCGTTCGAACTGCTCAGTTCACTATCTTATTCAAATCGCCTGTCTTTGGCTATCTATGGCGCAGATGTACTTCTGGTATCTGTAGAGTTTATTTCGTCATAGTCGAACTAAAGTGAATAATTGTCCCATATGCGGTAGTAGCAGTAGTTCTTTTCAAAGCGTGTCCCATATCATATAAAAGCACACTTAAGGCCCTGGCAAACGAGGACACATTGTTGCGGACATAAATGTTTCCCGGTTTGCCCGCGCGTACATTTGTTGTAGACACAAATTTTGTGTCCGTAACAAATGTTTCCCCGTTTGCGTAGCATGGAAACACAACATTAATTTTGTGTCTCCCGCGTTTGCGCGCCCAAAAAACATCATGAGCAACAATGTGTCTGCAACAATGTATCCTGGTTTGCCAGGGCCTTTAGTTTCCGTAGCATACGCGCGCGTATAGAAACGATGATTCTTTTCCAACATAAATCGAACGGATGATCATGTTGATTAACTTAACGCGCGCGCTTTACATGCATTCATTGTTTAACGTATTCACCATATCGCGCGTGAAATCCCCTTCAAATGACGGTCACTCGCTGTTGACAATGGTGGGATCGTACACCGGAACTGAGAAACTGCTGCTTATAACGCCGTTAGAATGCTTCATTTAGGGTCCGTTTATGAGACGTCTTATTCACATTGAGAAATCTCAGGCGGGTTAGTTTCGGCATTTTTTCAGTTGAACAATTCGTGCGAATACTTTTCTTTTAAAATGCAGTTGGCTTTGGCCTTATCTTGGTGTTGTATGCTCAGTGTTTCAGTGCTCAGTTCTTTTCCTGGGAAAGGACCAGGTGAGAAAACGATGTCGGCTTTTTCCTCTGTCAACTGAGGTGCCACCTTGATTTTTGTGAAATTTTTATCAAGAACACGATAATGTTTTGAAAGACAACACTTTTCTCGAATTTTTGTACAGTTTCCTTCTATTTCTTTTTATCCTAGTTCACGGTTCCAACCTTTCGTTATGTTCCCTGTTAGCAGGGAATCGGTTATGTTTCTTGAAAACAAATTGAAGGAAACGACAGACGGTTCTTATTCAATATTTTTCTTGCATTTGAAAGCCTCATATGCTTCCTGTTTTGCAGAAAAATAACAACAGAATACTTACTGTACTAGTGTCTTGTATTTTCCTTCAAAATACATCTGTTTCGGCCCACGCAACTTCAACGTTTGTGTGTGTTTTTATTTTTAAGATACTGTACGAAATACAATATTTTCAAAACATGTTCATAGGTATCCGAGAACATCCTGAAGGCTTCATGGGAGTTGTAAGAGACAGAACTGAACACATATGGGATTTGCTGGTAAGTAAGCACTCGGTGAACAGAATGTATGGTAGTCTATATCTGTTGATTGTATCAAGAGATAAAAGACTGAACAGAATGAAACAACTGTGAATGAGTGTTGTCCTGAGTGGCGTGTATATATGTATGATAGCCATCAAGTGAGACCTTACACTACCGTAAATGTGATGAATGATGGATTAGAAACCTTCGCTGGTCAACAGCACCAGGAACTAACTTTTAACGCAAGGACAGAGAAAAACCTCTGACCAGGGTGGGAATCGAACCCACGACCTCCGGATTAGAACATTTACACCCAGGTCAGAGAGTTTTTTCTCTGTCCTTGCGTGAAAAGTTAGTTCTTGGTGCTGTTGACCAACGAAGGTTTCTAATCCATCATTCATCACAGTAGTGTAAGGCCTCACTTGATGGTTATCATACACAGAAGTAAACAAGTTTACATTGATCTGAAAGTCAATACCAGGAACTCCATTAAAACGAGGAATAATGTTACCGAAAACCACAGCACAGCACGCATGACCTTTCAAAAATGTTGTTCTCTCACTTTTACAGAAGAGCAAGTATTTCTGGTTTGTGGGCGATCACGCTGAAGTGTATGATACAATGGACTGGACTTTAGAATTGACATTTCTCGAGAAAATCGATGACGTCCAAGGTCGGTACTTACACGAAACGCTCTAAATGTAACTAAAAAAAGCACTTGGTGGAAGGGATTTTGAGGTCAGTTGAGGTGTTTAGTGCACTACTGAAACAGCAAAAAGACGATAGGACTCCAAAGATGGGTTTTTGGTTAGATTTTCGTGTACATGCCTTAAGGTCAAACAGGCAACTTACACGGAACAATGCGCTTTTAGCATCTTTCGAAAACTCTTTTTGGTTTGAATGGCTGTTGAGCTGCATCGATGCCTATTGCTCGATCATGTAACAGCTGATGTAACTCAGTGACTTAAGAATCGATTGACGTTACCGTTGCCAGCATGACACCGGTTAAACCAAAACAAATAAAAAGTAGACAAACCAACTGAACGGCCGTTCAGTACAAAAGTAACCTGTGGTTTTGCTTATATATTAATCATCAGGGTTGAATCATCAAACCAGGGAGGAGCTACGCCAGAAATGTCTTACTAGAGTTGGTGAATTACTGGTGCTTGTTATAATGGCTTCTCTTTGTCTGACTGTGATCAGACTGACACTGAAGGAAAAGTTTCAAACGTAAGTAGGATCATTTGAATTTGTATGCAACATCAGTTGATGGCGAAATAAATCCCATGTACGAGTGCAGTCCCGGCTGATGCAGAAATTTAAAGCGTTTTTGCGTTTTTTTTTCATCAAGCCATCTAGTGAGTCATATCAGCTGCCCTTCCCCCCTTCCTCCTATTTTGCTAAAGAGTGTTTTCCTTTCCCTGAAGTACATAGCTTAATAAATCCTGAAGTACTCAAAGGTGCCTACCACTTAAAGCCAGTAAGTCGGGCGGGGATGTGCCCGTTTCTCTCAAACTTGCATAGGTAGTCGTGGTCCACTTCTTCTTGGACCTTCGTTCCCGAAGCTGCTGCTCTATAAACTGAATCCAAACTGGTCGTAATTTCAACATTCCAATGCCCCAGGGTGGGATGGAACAAAGATAAAATATGTGCTTCTGACCAGGGAGGGCACCATAGTTCCCTTGAAGTTAAAGTCGCTGGATGGGTGTTTTGTGGTTTGATGACATATGCACTTACCCTTTCAAGTAGTACTTGATATGCAAAGGAAAAATGTAAAACGTATGATCTATACGACACAGAAGGTGCGTCTTTAGCCTTCCCGCCCCACCTTGCGCTCACTTCTCTTTGTTTTGTCTTGTTACCCATTTCCACAGGCAGAATAGGAAATCAAAGTCGCACTGAACTCTTATGGGACGGCAAATACTCAGACGGATTTAACACTTTTACGTCTTCGTCCTCTTCACTTCAAGTTTAACCTGATACTTTGGTTACTTTCTCTTTGGTTATCACCGATGATGTATTTCAGAATTAAATAATTATTAAAAAGAGTAACTTGTTTGGCCTACACCGCTCCCTGTAATGACTGTAATACCTTACTACTCTTAGTCCAAAGTCGGTGGTGCTTGGTCAAGACGCTGAAGCGTATGTATGGGAAAGGAGATTTCGGTGGCTACTTGAATTTTAGAGTCAATAGAACAAGTACGGAAGATGAAGAGGAAGATTATCTTGGAATCGCCTGTGTGACAGGCGCCAGAAAGAGTATAATCAAGTGCGCGTGCGCGAAGCGAGGCGAGGTCTAAAAAAATTGCATGACGTAATAGTTATTTCGGTCGGCATTGGCCATTCCGGAGTTGCGCAGGGAACTGGGGCGAGTTTAAAATTTGAAGTAATCGATAAATTGATACCATCACATGAAAGATACCGTCGAGTTTGGTCGTTTGACCAAGTTTGATTCTTTTATGTTGAACAGAGACCAAGATTTGGACTTTCAAACATCGTTCAAAATCCATACAAACGTCTCTAAATTTGTGACAGCGTCCCCCAAAACCATACAAACTCTATTTTTTTTTACGATTTCTGTGATATTCTTAAAAATGGACAAACACGTTGATTTTCACCTCAGTTATTTCCAAATAGTATGCGGATGACGGGATTTAACACTTGTCAGAAAACTGAATAATATTTTTAAGAGTTTATATGGTTGTGGGGGACGCAGCCTCAAAATTAGAGACGTTTGTATGGATTTTGAACGATATTTTCAATTTATTGATTACGGTCGATTACTTAAATATTGAAAATCGCCCCAGTTCCCCGCGCAACTCCGAAATGGCTTATGAGTGATGGGCTCCTGATCAATATCATTCGTTGCTAATACATGGTGAAAACAACTCTGTGAGGAGGCCTCATAGAAAAACGCGCGCGTATTATTTTTGGCGCGAACGTGCCAAAAATTGACTGCGTTTATTTACGTACTAGATTGCATTTTCTATGCGTTTCCCGGCGTAATAGACCCAATTTGGGATGTTGGGAGAGCATGAGAAAAGCTTGCAAATGACGAGCTGTAGGTGACCGATTTACGAGCTTTTCGAGTGTTCTCCGAAAGGCACAAAGTACAATAAACTATAAAAATTTGGTTTTATCGATGCAAAGGGATTCTAAAAGGTGACGTTTCGAGCATTACTACCATAGGTTTTTGACTAATCAGAGCGCGCGCATCATCTCATTTTTTTATAAGGCCTCCGCTGGCTAAGAGGGAGAGGAGGCTCTGGGGACGAGAATGGAAGAAACGCCGTTGTGTATGACGTAACAGGGTGTATCTCGAATGGTCTGGGTTCATGCCGAGCTTTCGGTCTGTAAGCCTCGTCATTTGCTCCGGGATCGAGTCACTAAATACAAAGTTTCGCAGGGTCAAAGAGCTATATCCACACGTTTCTGTTAAGCAGTCGTTCTGTGTTTTTCCTCGTTTGAAGAAGATGGAAGGACTTGATATCACTGACATGCGAGTGGAGCCTTGTGTGGAATCGCGCTTTATTAAGACTTCAAGAGTTGTCTTTAAACAGGTTTGTCATGATGTAAACTTACGTTTTGGAAAGATTTCTGCACAGCTTCATACATTAACTATACATGCACAATTGTCATACTAACCCTGTATCCTGGGGCACCAACTTCTTTCTGTTCCAATAGGTCCTTTGCAGTTTGTGATCACGTGATACAAAAAACCCCTTGCTCGAGAGCAAATTGCACACTGGGCCATCCAAAACAAAGCAACTCAACTTAATATTCTTTTGTTTTGGCTGTCCCAGTGGGTAATTTGCTCTCCAGCAAGGTGTTTTTGTGCCATGTGATTGTAAACTTCAAAGGGCCTATTCATGGATAAGCTATTGATACTAATGTGAGCTAAGGCCAGTAGCATATATGTACCCATACTCACCCCCTGAGGAAAAATGGGGTCCGTACAGCTAGATGTACTAAGGCCAGTAGCTTGCATGTTATAGATAGTGCCGGAAAGTTGCTGTTGCAAAATTATTACTAATAATACTCGCATGTCAAATTTGCAGAAATTTCTATCGCCATACTCTTTACAGTGCTGCACTCAGTATTTTTGACATCACAAAAATCTTAAGATTAATTTGAGAGAAGAACACGCTAACTAAGCAGTTTAACACTGATTCTAATGAGTGATATTTTTTCTCTATTTTAATGACAAAGAATGGTCTTCTCAAAGAATGGGACTATATCAAGGAACATGAGGAGTATGTTCTATTAACAACCTATTTGTAGGGTAACAGGTTTATAAAATTCTCTACATGAAGAATCAACCCCAGCCAGAACAACAATACAAGCACAGTCACACCATCCCAGTACAGCTCTGCAAAGTGCTGGGTAAAAGAAGTGAGGCAAAATTTTACCTTCACTTAAGCAGACAATGAAACCCAAATATGTAGTTTCAACAGTAAGTCACACCACTCCAAGTTTCCAAACTCCCCCAAGGTCAGTGATAAACGTTCTTTGCAAACTACAGGGATGGTGGTCCTGTGCCAATTGCTGTGAAGCACAATATCTAGCGATAAAAATTATTGTCTTCTACTGTTGTATTATTTTCTACAAGAGTCCCTAGAAATCTACATACATCAGAGTTATTGTTTCCTTACAACAGAATGGTCGGGAAAGAAAGTGGGACTATCTTAACATTCATGATAGGTATGTGGATTTTTTAAGGACAACTTTTTGAATAATACACAATTAGGCATATACTTTACTTAATATGTTTTCTAGTTTGAAGAGTAGGTCATCTCAAAAGCCAAAAATTTTAACTATCATTAGAGCCAAATTGGAAATTCCAAAGGTTTGGATGATTCCAAACCAAGAAACTCTGTCAGGTTTTTGGCTTGATCCAAGTTCAACAAGAATCACCCTTACAGCCCCTTCAATTTATTAGGTTCCTTAGACTTGTCATAAGAATACCATATGATGTATGCACACTATCCCTCCACAGAGCATTATGTGTTCATTTTTTTTTCTTCCAGTGTCTGTGCCCTGTTATTCAACACTACAAGGCAAGCTTTTGTACTTGTGAAGCAGTTTAGACCTGGTAATGAAATAACATTAAAGACAAAATTCTGATTTAAAGATTATAATAAAATTGTGTAGCTTATCTTGGGGTTTACCTCACATTGACAAACTCTGCCTTTCCATTGTTTCATTTTCGTTCTTTTTTGTTTTTGTTTTTGTTTGGATTCTAATATTGATTTCCATGACATAAACATGGAACATTTTCTTCCTAGAAACAAAATAAGTAAGGGTAGAATGAATGACTAAAGGCATCCAGAAAGAACAACATTCCAGTCTTCCTTCCCAAATAAAAAGCTCTCTGGTAAATGATTTTTATTTGTCTTCCAGCAATTTACATGCACATCAACAGAAATCTTCACAAGAAAGAGCAAAATGATGGAAGTGCTGTTTCCATGGCGACTGAAGACTCGTCAATCCCAATCACTGCTCCTTTCAGTCAGGGTGTTACGTATGAGTTGTGTGCTGGAATTATCGACAAAAACATAAGCTGTGTGGGTATAATGAAACAAGAAATCCTTGAAGAATGTGGCTATGATGTTCCAGAAGAGAACCTTCAGGAAATCATTTCATTTCGTTCTGCTGTTGGAACTTCTGGGTCCTTGCAGACCCTCTTTTTTGCAGAAGTTACGGACGACATGTGTGTTAACAAGGGAGGTGGAAATCTTCAGGAAGGTGAAATGATAGAAGTGTTTTATCTCCCTCTGGAAAAGAGTCGGGAGTTCATGTTTGATGAGACTAAACATAAACCTGCTGGATTCATGTTTGCACTTATGTGGTACTTTGATAAATTTAAAGTATAAATTGGCACCTCGATAACAATTTATAGTGTGGTGCAGACTGTTCCTTTTTTTTTTTGCTTCTACTTGTGTGATGTACATAACCTTCAGCTTAAAAAATTCGTATGCACAACCCTAACCAGCCACCAAGTGTTCTTTTTTTTGTTCACTCTTGCATGAGCTTGGAAAACAAGGAACACTTTATCTCATGTGAGAACAACGCTTGCTGCCTGTAAGAATGGAAAATGTCTTTCAACTTGGTCTCTTAGACTTAGCATTTTATCATCAATCATTAACAATGTTCCCACAAATTGTGTCCAGCTCGGTCAAAAGATGGGGTTCATGTTGTTAGGATCATCAGGTAGAATACTGACAGAGGCTGCTGCAGAACCACAAAGAAGGCAGGTCATCATGTATTCCTGTAAACATTAATCATTTGATTAGATCTTGTGCTGGGTTTCTCAGTTACCTAAACTGCATGTAACCTTTCTTCGGTTTCCTTTTTTTCCAAAATGAGAGGGATTTGCAATTTTGGCACAAAGGCCCACTTGGTAGATACAAACAAACCAGTAAAATACGCAATTCCTAAGCTGCTTGAAAGGAATAATTTGAACTTATGTTCAGGTAATTCTGGACACCTCAGGCTTAAAAAAGATGATACCAGTAGAATAAAACTTTAATGTAGCATTATATACCTGATACTCTCCTTCAACCCTAAAAGTGTATTCATGTGTTGCCACAATGTGATCACAGTTTGAACAGGCATCTGTGGAATATAACTACTGTGTTCAGTAATGAAATCAGATAAGGGTTTTTGTGTCATATCTGTACATTCTGGTGACTTGATTCTTCATGTTTAGATAGGTGAAATGGGCTAAATGTCCATACTGACAAGAAAGTCTTTTTGGGAACTACAAAAGCTCTTTCCTTCTGAAAATCCTCATCTGTAACTTGCAAGTTGCGACCTGCTTTGTTCCTAACCCCTCACTGTGTATCAATCACATAATGCTCAGACTGTGTAAAAGTCGTTATGGAGTCACAAGACTTACAAACGCCTTTGGAATTAACAAAAAAGTGTCTGTAAGAAATGAAACTTTTCCAAATTAAACAGTCCAATAAAACAATGGGGTGTTTGCAAGGAAACTGAAACAGCTCTAGGTTGCCGGATAAATCAGGGTTACCAACCTCCCCGGAAACAGGCTCAACCTTACGGATTCGTAACTTTTTGGAACAGCAAAATGTTTTTTGGATTCAATACTTTTTTGGATTCGCTCTGACGAAGGGCTAGCGCTCGAAACGTCAGCTTTTAGAATCCCTGTACGCTGGTCAATTCACATTTATCAACTCTGTTGATAATACCAAAATCTTTGTGTACTACTTCCCCACCGACGCAGCACCACAGTTTCTTTAGAAACTATCCCCTTTATTCAACCTTACGTACGTTTGAAGGTCACTAGTTCCTCTCCATCATCATCTTCTTCATTTGACTTGTCTATTATTTTAAGTGGTTCTTTCCTCCCACATTCCTTGCATGAGGCAAAATTGAGTAAATATGAGCCACTTTCCAGGCAGGTAGTGCCCTGAAAAATTAATAAGTTAAGCTTATAGTGTACTGAGTAATAAATTAAAGCTGACGGAAGTTCAGACAAGTTAGTCGTGCAGAATTTTGAGCCACCAGTACTACACCATTTGATCAAAGTTTCAGAAGATTGGCACAAAAAGCTATTCCCGTTCATCAACCCCAAAGACTTTCTTACCCTCTGAGGATGCTGTTCTTTCACGCAATCTTGGCACATCTTTTCCAACACCTTTTCCGTCTCTTTCCCTAATTTAGGCAAGAACGTCATGCTAGCTCACATATAAGGCACTAATACATTACAATACTACATGTATGAATACACCAACTGACAAATGCACCTACCTCCACTAACATGCACATACCTACAATTATACTCACTTCTCTTCATTTGCACTCACGTACATTCACTTATACTCACTTACGTTCATATATACTCACTTGCCTACATTTATACTCACTTGCCTACATTTATACTCACTTGCTTACAGTTATACTCACTTGCCTGCATTTATACTCACTTGCTTACATTTATACTCACTTGCCTGCATTTGTACTCACTTGCTTGCATTTATACTCACTTGCCTACATTTATACTCACTAGCCTGCATTTGTACTCACTTGCCTGCATTTATACTCACTTGCCTGCATTTATACTCACTTGCCTGCATTTGTACTCACTTGCCTGCATTTGTACTCACTTGCCTGCATTTGTACTCACTTGCCTGCATTTATACTCACTTGCCTGCATTTATACTCACTTGCCTACATTAATACTCACTTGCCTGCATTTGTACTCACTTGCCTGCATTTATACTCACTTGCCTTCATTTGTACTCACTTGCCTGCATTTATACTCACTTGCCTGCATTAATACTCACTTGCTTGCATTTATACTCACTTGCCTGCATTTATAGTCACTTGCCTACATTAATACTCACTTGCCTGCATGTATACTCACTTGCCTGCATTTATACTCACTTGCCTGCATTTGTACTCACTTGCCTGCATTTATACTCACTTGCCTGCATTAATACTCACTTGCCTGCATTTATACTCACTTGCCTGCATTTGTACTCACTTGCCTGCATTTATACTCACTTGCCTACATTAATACTCACTTGCCTGCATTTGTACTCACTTGCCTGCATTTATACTCACTTGCCTTCATTTGTACTCACTTGCCTGCATTTATACTCACTTGCCTGCATTAATACTCACTTGCTTGCATTTATACTCACTTGCCTGCATTTATAGTCACTTGCCTACATTAATACTCACTTGCCTGCATGTATACTCACTTGCCTGCATTTATACTCACTTGCCTGCATTAATACTCACTTGCCTGCATTTGTACTCACTTTGCTGCATTTATACTCACTTGCCTGCATTTGTACTCACTTGCCTGCATTAATACTCACTTGCCTGCATTAATACTCACTTGCCTGCATTTGTACTCACTTTGCTGCATTTATACTCACTTGCCTGCATTTGTACTCACTTGCCTGCATTAATACTCACTTGCCTGCATTTACACTCACTTGCCTGCATTTGTACTCACTTGCCTGCATTAATACTCACTTGCCTGCGTTTGTACTCACTTGCCTGCATTAATACTCACTTGCCTGCATTTATACTCACTTGCCTGCATTTATACTCACTTGCTTCCATTTATACTCACTTGCCTGCATTTATACTCACTTGCCTGCATTTATACTCACTTGCCTACATTTATACTCACTTGCCTGCATTTATACTCACTTGCCTGCATTTATACTCACTTGCTTGCATTAATACTCACTTGCCTGCATTTATACTCACTTGCCTGCATTAATACGCACTTGCCTGCATTTGTACTCACTTGCCTGCATTAATACTCACTTGCCTGCATTTGTACTCACTTGCCTGCATTTATACTCACTTGCCTGCATTTATACTCACTTGCTTGCATTTATAGTCACTTGCTTGCATTTATACTCACTTGCCTGCATTTATACTCACTTGCCTACATTAATACTCACTTGCCTGCATTTATACTCACTTGTCTGCATTTATACTCACTTGCCTACATTAATACTCACTTGCCTGCATTTACACTCACTTGCCTGCATTTGTACTCACTTGCCTGCATTTATACTCACTTGCCTGCATTAATACTCACTTGCCTGCATTTGTACTCACTTGCCTGCATTAATAGTCACTTGCCTGCATTTATACTCACTTGCCTGCATTTGTACTCACTTGCTTCCATTTGTACTCACTTGCCTGCATTTATACTCACTTGCTTGCATTTATACTCACTTGCCTGCATTTATACTCACTTGCCTGCATTTATACTCACTTGCCTGCATTTATACTCACTTGCCTGCATTTATACTCACTTGCTTGCATTAATACTCACTTGCCTGCATTTATACTCACTTGCCTGCATTAATACGCACTTGCCTGCATTTGTACTCACTTGCCTGCATTAATACTCACTTGCCTGCATTTGTACTCACTTGCCTGCATTTATACTCACTTGCCTGCATTTATACTCACTTGCTTGCATTTATACTCACTTGCTTGCATTTATACTCACTTGCCTGCATTTATACTCACTTGCCTACATTAATACTCACTTGCCTGCATTTATACTCACTTGCCTGCATTTATACTCACTTGCCTACATTAATACTCACTTGCCTGCATTTGTACTCACTTGCCTGCATTAATACTCACTTGCCTGCATTTGTACTCACTTGCCTGCATTTTTACTCTTTTACCGTCACTCCTACTCATGTACCGGCTTTCCGGGCATTTACTTGTACTCACTTACCTTCACTGACAGATACGCAATTTCATTCACTTTTACTCACTTACAGTCACTCATACGCAATTTCATTTACCTTTACTCACTTATCGTCACTCATACTCATTTTCCTTCTCTTGCACTCACTAATTCTCGCACTGAAACTCTCAGATTTTATGATTAAAAAGTCAAAAAGGTTCCGTTACAGATACCAATACGCGGCCGTTTTATCTCATCAAATCGAAAAGGAAGTCATTTTAATGTTGTAGATAGGAGGTGACCACAGGATCTCCCCTAGGGGGGACATTTTTCAGGACGTTCTCCCGTGCTAAATAATAGGAAATTTAGACTAGAGAAACTAGGACGAGTTTTCCGTACTGAGTACGCACAAACTTTCTAAACCTAATGCACGATCTCAGCATGTAAAACTCTTCCTTATCCCCTTCCTTGCACTGCTAACTATATTTCCGAAGTTAGTCTCGGACCGATATCCATATAAAGTCTAGAAATCTGCAATCTACTCGGGTTTACTTAGAATCGGACTTCAGCTTTGAGTAAACACAAGTCCGTACAAGTGAGCTAAGTGCAGACGAGTAAACGCAAGTGCGTATATGTGAAGTTAAATGCGTATGAGCGATGCTAAGTGTGTGTATAGGTGAGGTTAGTTCGTACCTGAAGAGAAACAGTTGATGATAATTAAGTGCAAGTAGGTGGAGGAAAGTGCGAACAGGTGAAGGAAAGAGAGTACAAGTGAAGGAAAGTAATTATACACATGAGTGACTGTAAGCGAGTACAAGTGAAGGAAAGTGAGTACAAGTGAAGCAAAGTGAGTGCAAGTGCAAGGAGTAACTAGTGAAGCAGAGTGAGTCAAGTGAAGCAAAGTGAGTACAAGTGAAGCAAAGTGAGTGCAAGTGGAGCAATGTGAGTGCAAGTGAAGTAAAGTGAGTACAGGTGAAGCGATTAGTGAGTACAAGTGGAGCAATGTGAGTGCAAGTGAAGTAAAGTGAGTACAGGTGAAGCGAAGTGAGTACAAGTGGAGCAATGTGAGTGCAAGTGAAGTAAAGTGAGTACAGGTGAAGCGAAGTGAGTACAAGTGAGGCAAAGTGAATACAAGTGAAGCAAAGTGAGTATGAATGAATGCAAGTGAGTACAAGTGATTGTAAGTGCATGCATGAGTATAAATGCAGGCAAGTGAGTATAAATGCAAGCAAGTGAGTACAAATGCAGGCAAGTGAGTATAAATGCAGGCAAGTGAGTATTAATGCAAGCAAGTGAGTATAAATGCAGGCAAGTGAGTATCAATGCAGGCAAGTGAGTACAAATGCAGGCAAGTGAGTATAAATGCAGGCAAGTGAGTACAAATGCAGGCAAGTGAGTATAAATGCAAGCAAGTGAGTATTAATGCAGGCAAGTGAGTACAAATGCAGGCAAGTGAGTATAAATGCAGGCAAGTGAGTACAAATGCAGGCAAGTGAGTATTAATGTAGGCAAGTGAGTATAAATGCAGGCAAGTGAGTACAAATGCAGGCAAGTGAGTATTAATGTAGGCAAGTGAGTATTAATGCAGGCAAGTGAATACAAATGTAGGCAAGTGAGTATAAATGCAGGCAAGTGAGTACAAATGCAGGCAAGTGAGTATTAATGCAGGTAAGTGAGTATTAATGCAGGCAAGTGAGTACAAATGTAGGCAAGTGAGTACAAATGCAGGTAAGTGAGTATAAATGCAGGCAAGTGAGTATTAATGCAGGCAAGTGAGTATAAATGCAGGCAAGTGAGTACAAATGCAGGTAAGTGAGTATTAATGCAGGCAAGTGAGTACAAATGTAGGCAAGTGAGTACAAATGCAGGTAAGTGAGTATAAATGCAGGCAAGTGAGTATTAATGCAGGCAAGTGAGTATAAATGCAGGCAAGTGAGTACAAATGCAGGCAAGTGAGTATAAATGTAAGCAAGTGAGTATAAATGCAAGCAAGTGAGTATTAATGCAGGCAAGTGAGTACAAATGCAGGCAAGTGAGTATAAATGCAGGCAAGTGAGTATAAATGCAGGCAAGTGAGTACAAATGCAGGCAAGTGAGTACAAATGCAGGCAAGTGAGTATAAATGCAGGCAAGTGAGTACAAATGCAGGCAAGTGAGTATAAATGCAGGCAAGTGAGTACAAATGCAGGCAAGTGAGTATAAATGCAGGCAAGTGAGTATAAATGCAGGCAAGTGAGTATTAATGCAAGCAAGTGAGTACAAATGCAAGCAAGTGAGTATAAATGCAGGCAAGTGAGTATAGATGCAAGCAAGTGAGTATAAATGCAGGCAAGTGAGTATAAATGCAGGCAAGTGAGTATAAATGCAGGCAAGTGAGTACAAATGCAGTCAAGTGATTACAAATGCAGGCAAGTGAGTATAAATGCAGGCAAGTGAGTACAAATGCAGGCAAGTGAGTACAAATGCAGGCAAGTGAGTATAAATGCAGGCAAGTGAGTACAAATGCAGGCAAGTGAGTACAAATGCAGGCAAGTGAGTATTAATGCAGGCAAGTGAGTATAAATGCAAGCAAGTGAGTGTAAATGCAAGGAAGTGAGTATAAATGCAGGCAAGTGAGTATAAATGCAAGCAAGTGAGTATAAATGCAGGCAAGTGAGTACAAATGCAGGCAAGTGAGTACAAATGCAGGCAAGTGAGTACAAATGCAAGCAAGTGAGTATTAATGCAGGCAAGTGAGTATTAATGTAAGCAAGTGAGTATTAATGCAGGCAAGTGAGTATAAATGTAAGCAAGTGAGTATAAATGCAGGCAAGTGAGTATAAATGCAGGCAAGTGAGTACAAATGCAGGCAAGTGAGTATAAATGCAGGCAAGTGAGTATAAATGCAGGCAAGTGAGTATAAATGCAGGCAAGTGAGTATAAATGCAAGCAAGTGAGTACAAATGCAGGCAAGTGAGTATAAATGCAGGTAAGTGAGTATAAATGGAGGCAAGTGAGTACAAATACAGGCAAGTGAGTATAAATGCAGGCAAGTGAGTATAAATGCAAGCAAGTGAGTATAAATGCAGGCAAGTGAGTATAAATGCAAGCAAGTGAGTATAAATGCAAGCAAGTGAGTACAAATGCAGGCAAGTGAGTATAAATGCAGGTAATTGAGTATAAATGGAGGCAAGTGAGTACAAATACAGGCAAGTGAGTATAAATGCAGGCAAGTGAGTATAAATGCAAGCAAGTGAGTATAAATGCAGGCAAGTGAGTATTAATGCAGGCAAGTGAGTATAAATGCAAGCAAGTGAGTATAAATGAAGAGAAGTGAGTATAATTGAAGGCAAGTGAGTATATATGAACGTAAGTGAGTATAAGTGAATGTACGTGAGTACAAATGAAGAGAAGTGAGTATAATTGTAGGTATGTGCATGTTAGTGGAGGTAGGTGCATTTGTCAGGTGGTGTATTCATACATGTAGTATTATAATGTATTAGTGCCTTATATGTGGGCTAGCATGACGTTCTTGCCCTAATTTACGTGCCGTCAGTGCGTTGGAAAGCGGTTTTCAGATTAGAGACATTCTAGGGGTTTTTACATCACAGATCCTTTGCGGTCATTCACCGTGGAAACTCTTCACCTTTGGAAAGAATTTTACGATTTACTAAGATGCTAACAGCAACTACAGAATACATTAGCCGTTTAAGGTTATTTCTGCGGGTGAAATTTACTTTGCATATTCAACCGAAAATTTGGCATGTAATCGGGCCAAATTCAAGTGGCTGGTGTAACTCGCATATTGTCTGACAATGAACACAACATGAACAACACTCTACATGGACTTAATTTCCAACGCTGGATTTCGACAAGCAAGCCTTATATCGGGTAACTTTGTTCATTTCTTCCTTTTGAATAATTTGTCATCGATAAATGGATGGGAGCTGTTAGTTAAAGCCTATTGGCTTTGCACACGACAGACTTGATTTTAATTTCATATCAAATCCGTAACTTTTAATTTAACATCATCGCCCTTACAAATTGCTGTTTGTTATTCTCGATTTCCACGTTATTGAAAAAAGGTTTTTAATTATTTTTGTTCCATCTCGTTATTGTTTTTTGCTCAGTTCTTCTACTTCTGTTCACTTACTTTAGGCGTCATTGCCAGGATTCAACTTAAGCTTGTTGATACGTATTCCCTCCTTACGTGTTTGCTAGCCTTGTGTTGCTTACACTGAAGTTGTAAAATTTTTAACAAACGCGGGTCTTCTTCAAATGTATCCATAGTGGAGGCAAATTGAGCGGTTAAAACGAATGAGCTTTAAACTATCGAACATTCATCAGGACATAAATCAAAGGTACTGTTGTAGTTTTGTGAACTGAGTTGAATTTAGTTTATACTCTGTCTGAGGCCTGTCTGCATATTGCTTCCTCTTGTTCAGGTATGACCACCCAATAGGTGTTCTTGTTTTGTCTGCACTTGGCCTGATTGTTTGGCTGCTGGGATACAGGCTTGTAAAGGTAACACCAGAGATGCCAACCTCTGGAGATTTCTACTTCTACACCAACCCCCCTACCCAGCACTCTTGATGTAACTGACCCCCTATCCCTCTCCTTCAACAACGTGGACCAGCCAGAGACATTTCCCTCCTTGAAAGCATGAGTCTATCTGTCAGGGACTTCAATTGATGGAATGCTTATCCAGTCAGAATGTAGCTATAGATAGTAGTAACAAAGAGGATCAAAAGTCAGTGAATTTGTTGGTTTACAATGTCGGCCTGCGATGTAACGAATTACAACAATTCTCCAAAATATATGAGCACAAGAAGCTGGGTAGTGTTGATTTTAGGAAAATATGCAGTTTAAAACTCATGGGAAATTCATCCAATTTTCTTTTATCAAGGAGATTTAGTCACCTGTACGAGAGACTGGGAGATTCAATTCGATCTGTATCTGAGAGAATCCCGGATAATCTGTGACAGTTGGCAATTATCTGTAATATGGTCAAGGTTACTTGTTAGGCATATACACCAAGACCTTTTAGAATAATGTTGACCAAGGAAAGGGTGTTTGAGAGTGTTTTTAAGAGTGATTGACCCTAGCCTAAAATTTGGGAGATCAGGGATGATCTCAACTCTTAGCTAATAGTTCATGTTTGTTTGGACAAAGAACTTGCAGCTCTATATAATAACAATAATATCAGATTTCTGTGTTTCAATTATTTGCAGCCCATAGTTATAGTAGCAGCGGTTGCTTTTGCTGGTGTTAGTTTTTACTTCCTCAGTCCAGATGTGTTGGACACAGAATTCTGCTGTAATGGAGACCATAATGTAGAAGGTGTGGAAAATGAAGCTATACAGGGGACACTTTGTTATATCAAATTTAAAGTACATTCACTTGCTTAAAAGTAACTAACAGCTGTAAACTTCTTTTGTGTAACACCAGCATATTCATACTTTCTGTTCAATTATATATTTTTGGAAAGCACCTGTTTTATAATCTTTATTATGCCATGATTATGACGATACATCAATGTCTGGCAAAGCCAACCTACTCATATGCTTGGACATGTTCGTACATACTGAAAACAAAATAATGAACACTGTAGAGTTCAATTATTACTCAATCAGTTCATGGCACTTAATGGCACATCCTATTAACAAGATGTTGTAACGAGAACTCTGATTTTCTTTTTCCAAATTTGCCTGTGTCACTTGCAAAGTAATAAACTGTACATCTTCTCAGTCATAACACTGTTCTAGAGAAACTTGACGTTTCCGATGGCAGTGAGAGTGTATCCAATAGAAACCAAGCAGGGGAACAGCTTTCTGCACAGACTCCACTCCACTCACTTTGTTTCCATTGAATACATTCTCATTGCCATCAGAAATGTCAAAGTTTTGACGTCAAAAATTTGTGTCGAAACTTGTGTGGTGTCACGCTCAACTGGGAAGCATAGTATATGCTGAACCTGTAGATTAGTCAAGCTGTGCATTGTGAGAATATTGGATTGTGCTTTGTTTGTTTTTGGTCAGTGCGGATCTCAATAAGCATAATTTGTGGCCTCCTTGCCGGTGCTGTGGCCTGTTATGTATACAAGATTGGTGTTTTCTGTATGGGATGTATTGTTGGCTGGGTGAGTTGATAATACTGTTATCCTTGTTTCTGCTTCATCGCCTGTACTGATTGAATCTAATACAATGTACTATGATGTATCCACTTAATTAATTTGACCTGTTTCCTTATTTCATGCAGGTTGTGTCTATTGTTGTGGTTACATTATGGATCTCAAACCTCTTGACAAGGTAAGCCAGTTTCATATTAGCCTGCAAGCAAGCTCTCCACTGGGACCCCGCCCCAATCCCACTCGACCCCGCCCCAATCCTCTCGCGCCTCGCTTCGCTCGCGCTCGAAAACCTTGCGTGAGACCCCAGTGGAGAGCTTGCTCGCAGGCTAGTTTCATGTTGTTATGGCACTGAGGAACAAGATATAAGGATTGCCAGTGAAACCATGTCATGTCAAATTGTGGTCAATGAATTGAATATTTCATTTGTGTTAACTTGATGAATCTACCTTTTGCTATAGTAGTATAATGAGTTTGGATGAACTCTGCTGTTGGTTGGTGATAACCAATTTTGCGTTTGTTTGCAGTGACCTCGCATTTTATGGTATTTATGCTGCAAGTGGTCTTCTGTTTGGAATCCTTGCTGTGTGGCTTGAAAAGATTTTTGTTATCATAGCTACCTCCTTCACAGGCTCACTTATGTTTCTCCTTGGTTAGTAAACCACATTGTATGTGTTGTAAATATCCTAAAATGAGTTTATCATGAAATAATTATTATCTAATAAAATATCCACATGTATGGTTTAACATTTAAAAAATGAAACATTTCGCATGCATAAGATGAAAGCACAGAAAAACAGCGAGTGAGGGCAAAAACTTGCAATATCACACATTTTCCAGTTTGAGTGAAAGCATTTGAGTTAAGATTTAATTCGTGTTTACCTGTAGCTGTCTTTCATCTGCACTCTTTTGTTTACTGGTGTTTTTTGTTATCGGTATATTTTTGTCAAGTTCTCCTAATTTATTAAATTTTACAAGGTAACTTAAACCATTAATTTTTATGTAATTTTCTTTTTAATCTTATCATTTGAAGGCCTGGATCATTACTGCAGAACTGCCTTCACAATAATGATAAGATTAATTTTGTTCAAAACAAAGGATGCCTTCACACAGGCTGCTTCTTCTCCTGCCCATGTGAAACTGGATTTCCATGAAGCTAGCAAAGATTTCACTGATCAGGGTGAGATTTTTCAATTCTTGATTTTTTTCTTAAGCAAATTTTTGTTTGCTTGTTGATTCATGGCTTACATGAATGATGTATGCTCACAGACTCCTTAATATTCAATTCTTGATTTTTTTCTTAATTTGCTTTCGACCTTAGCAATTTTTTGTTTGCTTGTTGATTCATGGCTTACAGATTCACACTCTCATCATCTTTTGTTATTTTCAGCTTTAGCAATGTTCCTGGGCTGGCTGTTGATGTCAGCTGTTGGTGCCATGTTGCAGGTTATGTACACAGCACAAGAGATCGACACAGATCTGTTCATCAGAAGCTGTGGTTGTGGTTCTCGTGTGATGCCTGATGATAAGGGAGTCAGATATGTGGTACTGCCACAGCCCAAACTGAAGGCTTTGTTGCTGCATCAGACAAACAGAGGGGAAATGATGAAGGACTCATGGGATAACATTACGGGATAGTTTACCTCAACAAGCAATAAAAATTAGCAATAAAAAAGGAATGATGTTTGACGCCTTCTTGACACCATTGTCAAGTTCAGATTTCAAGAGTTATTGGAAAAATCTCGTGTACATGTACCTGAAGTGTCTGGGTATTTACTTAAGTAATTATAATTATGTAAATATCATCAGTTGCTTTGTATTTGTGACAGTATTTAATAGCTCTTGTTCCTTGATCTTCTCAGTGGTATCCTTAGGACTTCAAAACGTTCCTTTTATTATTTCTGGTTGTCTAGTACTTTATTTCTCTAAATAGTAGACTGGATGTGGTGCTCGATTGTCAAATAACTTCTCTTTACCTGAAAGCCTCCACTCCACTTTAGTTATATTTTCCCTCACAAACCATCAGAGTTAGAAACCGAGAGCCTATCACATACCAATGATAACCCAGTGAAAATCTGTTTAACAAACAAATTTTGATAGAGGACTACATGTATTTTTGAGTGGTTTGTTTGTAAGTTGGGGAGGTTTCTGTTTGTATGTTGTCTGTCAAGGATTACATAACCAATAAGCCAAAGAGTTTGCTGAAAAGTTGGCGTCTGAGAAAGATTATGTCAAAAGACAATATTTCTGTCATCTGGACACAACAAACCCTTTCGTATATTGAACAAAGATACATTGTACATTTCTTCACACCTGGAATAAAAGCCACCTTTAGTGAATTTTAGATTTATGTTAATTGTGAACACAAGATTCTGCGTATAAATGGTGAAAGTTTGTACTTAACAAACTCAACGTATAATTGAGACAAAGCGATGGGCCGTGGCTTCTTTTTATTTTAGTGAGACCTAAAATTCATCTAAAATGAAGAGATTGTATTTTTCTTTTTGATGGGGGGGAGGGTTGGAATAAAAAAATCATGGGTCCAAATTTCAGTTTACTTTTCAGACTACTGAAAAGTGTTGGGAACGCAGTGTTGCAGTCCGTGCCATCGTAAAAAAGATTGGGTGGAGGCTGCCCGATGGGCTGACTTAAGAGATCTTGTGGCCTTGAAGCATGGCGCGGGTAACAGTTGATAACGGCAATGTTGGAACGTCGATAATTTTTGGCTGCACTATACAGACAACGGAAGTTTGCATTAAGTGCTAGATTTTTATCCTGAAACGTTTGCATCTTGCACCAAGTTCTGACTGAACCGCCGATGAAATGAACAGTTTTAGGCTTAGTTAACAGAAAACTGTCTTTTTATCATGTAACTGTGTCGTGCATCATTGCCCGCAATCAAAAGCAAAGAATCGATTGAACCTAAAGCGTGGTGCGCTAAAAGAAATTTTCAACAATATGACATGTCCAAGTAAAAATAGCCCGTGACTTAAACGTTATTCGTGTTTATCTTTTGTGTTCTGGCCCCCTAAAATGGAATCGGATCAGACGCGTGAATAGAATCAGTGGTGTATTCAAACTACCTGTTCAATTTCGCCATTTATGGTGGGAGATTTTAATCTGGTCAGTGTGTCAGACGAGTTACTAACATTGTCCTCAGCGTCACTGAAAAGATGGATTGGGATGGAGGATTCAACATCACGAAAGAAGCCACACAGAAATTGTTAGACAAGTTGGTCTACAACAAGTAAGATGCATTTTCTTTTCCAACTATGATGGTTGTCTCTTGAGCACTTAAAGTTTGCGCTTTAATTAGCCGTTTGGTTTCGTTTACCAGTTGAATCTGGAGTGTAGACAATAAAGCACCTGTTGTTGTATTGAAGATTCAATCACTTCCACTCTAAAATTCAGAGACCAACACTGATCGGGATCGGTACTGAATTACTTGTGTTGAGAAAACTTGAAACACATTCTAACAGTCACTACATCGTAGAGTAATGACAACCAGGCAGCAAGCAAGAGTTCTTCGTACAGTTTCTGATCTGTTGCTGAACTGGTTCTCTTTGAATTTTTCATCGCCGGAACGCATTCGTTCTTGCTGGTATTCACGGTGTAATGCACAAAATAGTCCGTTTTTATTCCTTTAAACACGTACATAGTTTTATCGTGATTGTTTGATGATCTTTAACTGCCAGTAGTGATACTCTATTTTTTATAATGGCGTCTAATTTTGGAGCTGAGGCTGACCGTTCTTATTTCAGTTATTTCTAATTGTGATTTGAGCCTGGAACGTTCTCAAGATGTCTTAAAGTTACATGGCATTGTTTGCTGTAATCAGGGTCCCAAAGGGGGTGTCCCTGGAGCCCTATTTTACATATTAAGATTGTAGACCAGAGTGAAGCCCGGAGCCCTAAAGCAGATGACTTGAGATGATGTGGAGCCCTAGAGCCCTGAAAATTTCGTCTTGGATCCCTGGAGCCCTGCATTTTTAAGGCCGGAGCCCTAAACCCCTTTGGGACCCTGTGTAATGTGTTACTGATGATCAACTTGCTTGTCACATGCTTCTGCGGCTGCGAACAAATCTAAAAGATATCCCGCCAACCAACTCTTGGTAAATTTGAATACAGAGGTTGATGACCATGCAAACAAACAACAACAAAAAAAAGACTCTCCATCTGGGTATTTCCTCGGCACTTTAATTTCAGCCCCATCGTTCTTATCAAGAGTGTAGGTCAGCTGCAACTGGCCTGCCCCTAATTTTACACTTTTTAAAGCGAGAGATTAAGAAAATTACGGTTATGAAGCGTCACTGTGTTTTGATTTAGACATCCTGCCACTGTAACCGTGATGGAGATTGTAGCAGTAGTTGGCGTTGCAG
>OX419342.1:1133700-1173700 GCA_948470475.1 Galaxea fascicularis | reverse complement strand
GGTCCAAATTCACTGTCCACTCGTACTAATTTCTCACGTTTCACAAGCAAACAGAAGTTATTTCAGCTCAAAGATTTGCCCAGTCGATTGATAACAAGTTTCTGTTAGATTCCAGGGACCGCGCCACTTCCTCCGCTACTGAATGATTCAACCAAAGTTTCTCCAGCCTCTGATATCGATCGTGACAAAGGTACAAGGGATTGCCACGCCTAATGACAAAATAGCAGAGGAAAAATAGTAAACTTGCACAGAAACTAGAAATTCTGCGCGGACAGAGCTCTGTTTGTGATTTCATCCTACAGCTAACATTAGCCACTGAGTCAGTTTTGGAGATTCTAACAAAAAAGAACGATTCTCAAGTACTTTCGTCAGCTTTTGAAAAAAACATTCATTTGGTGAGAAAATTTTACAAACACACAACAACAACTAGAAAATAACACAAATATCACTGAGGTTGTTGCCTTGAGTGGCGATTTTCACATGAGGTCACGTGATGTCCCTACCTCAGGCCTTGGTCTGTCTCGCCGTATGCATCCAAATATGGTGGAGAGTAAAAACATCCTTTGTTTTTATTTGCCATCAGCAGAATTTGGCATTCACGCACGCGTAGAAACACCCCTACTCCAGCACCACACGTCTGGGCATGCGCAGCACAAGCGCCCATCTTATGACCTCCCTCTACTTCCGTTTGGCAGCAGTAACTGTGAGAACACAGCATTTCACCGCAGATCAGACACAACGCGGGCGCACGGCTGTCGTCGCCATCAGAATTGGGACATCTGAAGAACAAACGATCTTTAGCTCATTACATTTAAGTAATGGAAAATAGGTATTTTGGCATTCAAACAATGATCTCTCAAATTTATTTTTGTTGAACAGCCTTCAATCCAGCGACAACTTGAAGAACTCACGTAAACATAGAAGCTTCATTTATAATCTCGCTGTAGTCCACAGGAATTCTCAGTAAATGATTGGCTTCAGTAGAATACCTACAACAAGAAAAAGAGCGAGAGAATGCGTGGGTAAAAGAGACACGATACCAACAGTTGTACAGCTAGCAGAACTAAGGTAACATACCCAAGCGATTCAACTCCTGCTGTCGCCAAAGTTTTCTTAACCTGTTCATGACTGCACCATCTGTGAGAAAACAGAAAATTAATCATCAGAAAGAAAGAAACGAAACAAATGACAGACAATGTTCGGATTCAAAAAAACTGGTTAACAAACCATAAATCGTATTAGAACCTGTTAAAATGTATCGAAAGCTTTGCTCCTAACCTTTTAAAAGTGGTGGAGATGGTAGAAGAACTGATACAATGACTGTCTTGACTCCACTGCAATAAACGCGTCATGTCTGAAGGTACTGCAAGGTAGCGGCACAAGCTCTCCAACTCCTCCGTCAGCAGCGGCTGGTTGGGATCTGTAGAGTGAAATAAATAAATAACATACAATTATATAGCCCTAACATCAACTATTTCTCCTTAGTGCTTTACAAAACTATTCAATACAACTAACACTAAGGAATAAAAAGCAACTTTAAATAATTGAGTTTTCAAGGCTCTTTTAAACGTGGACAGGGAGTTGGAACTTCCGATACCATACAGTAATTGCCTAGTTCCTGTACGGCTTTCTCACAGGCCCTCACGATCAATTCGTTTCGCTGACAAATTGACCACCAAAAAACAGAGAGAAGCCTTGGAACTGGGCAAATAAGGTAATTTATTCCAAAGTCTCGGAGCAGCAATAGAGAAAGCTTCATCTCCGTATGCCAATTCACAGCAATGTCACCCGTACAAAGTTAACAGATAATTGGATTTATCCCTGAAAGATTATTAAAACAAAACACAATGCAGCTTCAATGTTAGAAACAATTTCAAATACGGAAGTTACCTTTCAAAGCTGCAGGTCCAGGAATCTCGGTCAGAAAATGGAAAAACAGAGCTGAACAGCGGAGGAATGGTAACAAATGCACTCTCACGTGACCTAGAAGCGCCTGTGGCATGGGGTGCGGTGTAGAGGCCTGGGAACTACGATAAGATAACATGGCTTAGACTGTAAATTTCTGTAAAGTTTTGGTTGTTGTTTTTTATTTTCTCAGTACTGTTTCAATTCTCAAGACAGATCCAAGAATTCTGTATTAAGTATGTGACACAGATGTCAATTTTGCCAAACGTTGCCTTTCATATACAGTTACCATTAACCATTAACACTCACCCAGCCCAATGCCTCAGTTTACCCCACAGAGAAGCCAAGCTAACAGCCTCATCCCCATCACGAGGCTCTTCCTGTTCCATTGATTCACCTTCAGCAGCTATAGAATATAAAAACGAACATGACGTCATTTACGTTAACTACCGTCTCGTTCCAAATGTCTCCTTAAAGTTCTCCACAGCCCCAAAGTTTACACGACAAGCAACAGGCATGCGCTCCTCGAAACCCCAGAAACTTTTCGGGCCTATTTCGGGTGCCCTTTTGTATCTTAAAATCATAGTAAAAGACCAGCTTTCTAGAATAAGTGGATCACAGTTTTAGAAATGGCTTTTCGGGCCCCTATCCCGAACCTAATTCGCTGCTAGTAAAAAAATATCAATCTAATTCGGATTCAAATTACCTTGGCTAGGAAGATCAGAAGAAGTTGTCAGAAGTATCTGAACAAGCCGCCCCAAGAGGGTGACTTGAAATAGACTCTGATCCATTGAAACAAGAGAATTCAGGCCAACTATACTCTTCAACACAGGAGTCGAAACACCAGCACCAGAATCCGGATACAACATGCTCGGTAGCACCAGGCGGAGCTTAACCTGGGGGGTACAAAGGGACAATGCTTGACAAATGAACCAATCAGTCAAACTAAGACGATTTCACTCACCATCAGGCTGAATAAGTCCAACTCCAAAAGGGAAGGCCCGTCACTGCCAGGAACCGCGTCTGGAGTTAGGACTGGGACCGAGAAATGAACAGTTAGTTGGAACCTTGATCAGGCTCGGATGAATTTTAAAAGCTCTTTGATTAGTTCGCTTACCAGACAGCAGCCGAAGACAATGCTGCTGAACAGCTTTGACTGAAAATATCCCTGAAATTACTGCGGCATGACGAGTTAAAGCAGCCATACACTGAAACTATAACAAAGAGAGAGAATTGTGGGACGCCCTTGGAACAAGCTAAGGCTAATGAAACAACAAAGACTTCAAGCGTAAAGCAACTTGCTTTTATGGTTACCTGACGACTTGCGAGCCCTGAGAAGAGAGCCTTACCCTCTGCTCTCAAAGCACTCTCTAGAAAAAACAAACAGGAATTAGCAAGCGCTGAGAGCAATTCTGGTGAGCTAACGGAAGGCATGCTGTTTACCTCCACTCTGAATAGTGTAAGAACAGGTTTCCCAGACCAGAATTGGTACACGACTGTCCTCCTCATTAGGGTCAACACCCAAGCCAACCTAAAGAAAAGAGAGGTTAAAAGGGGCTCAAAAGAGATAGAGGCTTGCTGGGTTGAACACTTGCATGTATCGAGAAAAGGTAAAACGTTTGTTTGGAAGTGTAAACAAGATTCTCACCCTGTTACAGGCATTAAGAGAGTGTGAAGCAGCGAAGGCTAAAAAGCGAACGAAACATGTTGCGGGCGAAAAAAAAATATCTGAAGAGACTCGCTTGTTCCGGCTACCCATTTCCACGCCTTTGTTATTCGTTCGCGCGCCTGCTTTCGGTGCTTCCCACTGTCTGAGGGCCTAGAACAGGATAATAAGTAAAGCGAGAAGATACCCACTCACCATAAAACATGACTGGGAGAAGACCCGCATCATGGCCTTGAGATCATCAGAAAATTTCGTTCTAAAATAAATGAAGCAGCAAGCAGGCATCTCAGTATGCCAGAATTCAGAAATCAAAGCGAGACAAGTTGGATAACAAAAATAACAATTTAAGACTGAAAAAGGTTACCCTGTTTTAAGAAAATTTTGAAATATTGTTTGAAACCTTTCTGAAAGTGGAGCTGCAGCTGAAAAAAAAAAAATAGAGACATTCGATTAAAACTAACGAAAACGATTTGACGACAAGCTGCTGAGAAACAGCAGGAACGCAAAAAACATTACAACAGATTTGAGTTGGTTATCAAGGCAGACGCGTTACCTTTTTTTTTTTTTTCTTTTTTATTATTTTACAATTACTTACAACACTTACGTAACTAGAAACATTACTTACACATCTATACCAATAAACTACTACTACAAGTACACAGACGCGTTACCTGACAATCAAATTATGACTGCAAATAAAATGCTACAGATTTGGCATCATTTACAAATATTGCAAACAACAAACAATTAAAACTCAGGACTCCAACGGTTAGGCCAGACATTTGATATGGTAAGGTTGCCAAAGTAGCAGACCACTACGAGTTTTGCAGTCAACTCACGCTTTTTTGCTTTCTTTTCATCCTCTTCAGAAAACAAGCTGAGGTTTGCTGAAACTACATCCTGCATGCTGCTTAGAAATTCTGCAATTGTTACCTCTGCTGCACTTCTGCTACTATAAATTAATCAAAAAGGAAACTTTTAATACGTTTCAAATGTAGTATTGGACACGTTCTCTTAAAACAGTACTGGTATGGTGCTTTGCCGCCATATTTGTTTAATCATCTTGGTTTAAAGCGCTTATGTGTAAAAGAAAGATTCCCTGTGTGTCACCTCGCTGATAACCAGCAAATCTTTCCCTTCCTTTCCCCGCTCAGTTAACTCTGTCTTAAACCAACTCTTTCCCTACTCCACCCCTCCTCTTGTCCGTAACTCGTCTACTGAACCGAATCTTTCCCTATCCCTCCCCCTCTCCCTCTGCGCTAACTCGTGTACTGAGCCTTCCCCGCTCCGTTGACTCATGCATTGAACCATATCTTCCCTCTCCCTTCACCTCCCCCGCTCCGTTAACTCAGGTACTGAACCAAATCTTCCCTCCCCCTGTCCCTCCCCGGCTCCGTTAACTCATGTACTGAACCAAATCTTTCCCTGTCACTCCCCTCCTCTTGTCCGTAACTCGTGTATCGAACCAAATCTTTCCTCCCCCTGCCCCGCCCCGGCTCCGTTAACTCGTGTACTGAGCCAAGTCTTAACATACCTCTCTCCCTGTCCATATAACAGAGCAGGCATGACTGGTAGGACTGTGTTACTGATACATCCGCACAGTGGACACAGGAACTCGTTCCTTGCAATATCCACACTAAAGTACGGTACCATTCGCAAAGCCCTTCTTTCTTTGGTGATAACAGACTTGTAAAATCCCTGCCAACAGTCGCTATGCATCATGTGACCACAGCTACTGACATGCACGCCCCAGTGCCGGTCCCCTGGGGTGTAAAGTGGATCAAGCTCGTCGCCATTCTCAAACATTTTCCCGCGGGAACGGGACAACACGGTCGACCTCTGGACAAACGCGGCCATGACAACAGCTCGTCCGTCAATGTTGACCTGTAGTAGAAAAACAAAATCACTGTATTTGAGTAAGGTGTCTCACGTTGAAATGAAATATACTGGTTCAAGCATTCGTACTCCTTTGAGTTGGGGTGGACTGGCGGCCACTTTTGGCGTATGCGGAGGAGTGGGTAATATAACAGGGGTGGGGAGGGCGGGTACGAAAGTGACCAAAGGGAGCGGAATACAGGCAAAATAAGACGGGCTGCAGAAACCACATGGGCATGTTGCATACTGACAGACTTCTTGCTCAAAGTGGTGGTAATTTATTTTATATCATGAGTAAGACCGCTGTAAATAGTATGTGAAGTTTGACTTTCACAATCTTTACTTTATTGTCAAGATAGTTAATATCAATCCTCCACACAAGCAGATGTCATCTCACCTCCTGCTGCTCTTGACATAAAATGCAAGGCTCGGTTACATAGCGAGGGGTTCGTATCTCTTGATGACACCGCTGGACTCCAAGTACTATAGGCTCCGGTCCTGAACCAGGTGCCGCGGTTTCCATGTGATGAGGCTCTGAAGTGATACCACTGAAATACAAAAAAACATAATAAGAAAGATTAAACTCTGTATGGCACTGCCCTCCCAGAAATATACAACCAATATCAGACTAGGAACCATGAAAGAAGCCCACCGGAACGTTATTTCACTGTCAATAAAGCAAGACGTTTAAATGATCAACCTCGTTCCCAGGGTCTCTCCTCTTTTGAGGAGGAACCCTGGGAACGAGGTTGTTAAATGATTTGGGAATCGCTCCTACCTGCACAATTGTTAAAGCGAATTTAAATGGCCCAGATAAACACTGAAGAATGTTTATAATGAAAGGTAAAGCAGAACATACCCTTCCGTTTCCATGGAGGCCAATAACTCCGCATTTTCTTTGATGAAAGCTTTCTGAAGAGCAGACATCTGAGCCATGATCTTAGCACGTCTTTCTTGAGCCAGTCGCGTCCTTTTTGCTTTTTCCTCCTCTTGTGAAACACTCCTCTCCGTTGTGGGGCGCGTAGCCCCTACCCCCTGGGGCTTCTCTTGGCTTGCAGTGAGCTCTTCGTGGAAAGTCTATAAAATGAATACATCGTTAATAAGTAACTATCACTGAGCCAAGTGCTGCCTTCCATTACACAGAAGCCTGTTTTACACGACCCAACAAGAGACCAGTGGAAAGGGGAGTTGTCCTTTCTACACAATGATATTCAAATCAAGCGCTGCACCTGTTTTACGTTAGGTTTCAAAAGGTAAGAGTGTTTCATTGACGTTTTTAAACAGGGGTTGTTTCTGAGCGATTAGAGACCCTAGCTAAGTCCACGAGTTCCTAATCCGGGCATAAAGGACACCAAATTAATGACTAAACATTGTATTCATGTATCTTAGCGATGTTTCTTGATAAGTGATTCTTGGTATTGACATATGCTATTTATTGTTATCTTTCTTAGAAATCTTTGTTAACAACTATTCTCAACAACCTAATTTACCTTAACAATCCAGTCCAGTAATGAGGCATGTTCCTTGCAGACGTCAGTGGTCTGGCTGCCATGAAGATTCTCGAGTGATTTGAGAAGACTCTGAGGATGACCTAAAACATCAATGTGTGATCAATGTATGGATTTACCAAGAGGTAGAAAGAGAATGAAAATAAGTCTTGTGGACTAGAAACAGGAACTGGTCTATGAATCACATGGTTAACGAAGTGAATAAATGCTAAAGTTGGTAAAAATATCCTGCAGCTGACGCGAGTTACAGCACCTGCATTCAGTCGGGCTGTCACACACGCGAAATTAACCACAAATACTTAAGATAAACCGCAGGTATACCCATCATGTATCAGGCTATAACATTGTTATTCTATTTAAGTGAAAATTAGAATTCACTGCAGGCTTACGTTACATAAATGTACTTGCGTGACAACGTGATACCAAATCACGCAAACAAGGTATTGATTCACGATTCATTTCATTTATATCACTCAAACAACGTATTGTTTGTCTAGTCAGAGGACAAATCAAATAACAAAAATCTACACGAATCTATCATAAGGACCTTCTATTGCGGTGGCCACGCTGATGAAATTGAATTTACTCGTCTTGCTTTTCAACCTTTGTCGTTTTTCTTCATGAAGGGCCAGACAAATTAGATGAAGAACCTAGAAAACAAAAACAACAATTACTAACTCGCGTGAAGACCATGCTTGGTGTTGTTTAATGTGAGGTTTGGTACCATAATGCTAATAAATATCCAGCAGGACACTATCAGTCGCTATGCATTGGACAAAACGTCCTTAAGCTACTTTACGTTTCTCCACTACATAGTGACCTTTTAATTTATGAAGGTATCGTAAATCGGGTGCGTAGCTCCAAGTAACGATTACCTCACAAGTGATGACCCCTGGAGGAGGAGCAATTAAGTGAATTTTCACACCAAATCCCAACCATTACCCTGGCTACATCTTTTCTTACAAACCAGCCCTGGAGGTTAAAAATTTCCGAGGAGCAACCGATAGACCCACGACAAAAAAAGGAAAAAACAATTATTGTTTAATTAGTTCATTTAATTTAAGGGCTGGGCTCTAGCGGCGTCTGGTCTATAAACGTATATGCTGGGCGCCGTGGATTTCAAGAGTTGAGAGATTTCAAGCGCCCAATTACTTTTCTAGAGTACAGCCTTGATACTTGCTTGACTAACCTGTTGAAGTAGCAGATCAGTAACAGCTCTGGGCTGAGGTGCGCTCGCTCGTCTGAGCAGCGTGTTCATCAGACTCACAAGCGTCTTACAAAACAACAACTTCATCACCCTACTAAAAGGCTCACAGAACTCAGGGGGAATGGGTGGGGGATCAACTAGAAAACAAACAAAGGCTAAAATTAGCCTTAACTTAGGCCTAAAATCTGGGTATCCCTTATTTACAGTAAAAGGACAAAAAATTCTCTTCTTCTAGCATCACGAGTGTGGTTTTATAGTCTCGGATAATGGCGCTTAAAAAGAAACACATTTTGTTGTTTTAAATTGGTTAGTGCTAAAACGATGTTGGTTAAAACCGAACATTTCCGTAATTTCAACGGTCAATTGACACTGGTCAGTCCTAATTTCCGAACAGATTCGAGTGACTTCCGTAGTTATCACAAAACGCATGGTGGTTAAACACAAACAGCTTTAGGTGATTTCGCTGGTTATGTTATGGTAGTTAAAACCAAGCAGATTTGGGGGAATTCGGTAATTATGTCAAAACGTATGGTGGTTACTGAAAATCAAAGAGATCTGGTTGACTTCAGCGGTTTTGTCAAAAAGTATGGTGGTTAAAACCAAACAGATTTCGGTCATTTGGGTGGTCATGTAAAAAAGTATAGTACTTAGTAAAACCAAAACTGTTTTGGGTGACTTCGATGGTACGGCCCGAGTAAAACAATCCAACTTAAATATGGAACAGGAAATCTCAAGACAAACAAACCTTTCGCTTCCGCGTTATCATTTTTCCTTCTTTTTCTTAGCTGTTCCTCAGCCTGCAGAAAATAAATTACGCGTACTTTGGTTTAGAAAATTCTCGAACATTATAATTTCAGAGCTACTAAAACTTCAAAATTAATTACTAGTGTTGTAAACTACGCTTCAAATTAAGCGCCCCAAAAGGTAAGGTATTTGTGGCCAGGTAGAAGAAGAAGGTGGGCTTTACCGACCGGTTGGCTCAGTTGATAGAGCACCGGACCGCTGTGCAGGAGGTCGGGGGTTCAAACCTCGACCGGACCAACACTCAGGGTCTTAAAATAACTGAGGAGAATGTGCTACCTTTGTAATGACATCCGCAAATGGTTAGACTTTCTAGTCTTCTCGGATAAGGACGATAAACCGGAGGTCCCGTCTCACAGTATTGGTGTGGGACGTTAAAGAAACCACACACTGATCGGAAAGAGTAGGGGACGTAGTCCCCGGTGTGATGGTCAATAACTTTTTCTGTTCTGGGGGCACCTGTGTTGATCCTACTATTCATTTAAATAAGATTGTGGCTGCAATTTGCGCCTAAAAAAGCAGTCTGGCAAAGTCCCCCATAAAGTTGTAAAGCGCTTTGAGCCTTGGGATAAAGCACTTTATACATCCTCATTATTTATTTTTTTTATTTTACACAGGAGTAAAGAGGCTGACTGACTGACGGATTGACTGATAGTTGATTGCCTAAGGTTCACACAATATAATTCAATACCCTTTTAAGAAAGTTAGGGCGGCAGTTTGAAGCATTCTTCTCATCATTAGAGGAAACCGGCTGTACCCGAGTAAAGTGCTTGATTTTCTTTCTCTGTTTATTACAAAAGAGCCGCCATTCATCTTAGGCGTGATGAAGATAAAATGTATATCCGTTTACCTTGGATTGTTCAATTCGCGTGTAGTGATAGAAGAATGGGTTGTATTCTTTGAGACACTCTGGTTTCAGATCGTACAGACCGCGTCCTGTAACACCGGGCTTCCTGCAATCACGCAATAGTCTTCAGTCTAACTCAACACAAGAGAAATTCATTAATCTGTTCATAATTTACTCCACTGATTCTGTATTTCATACTAACCTAAGATCTACTTTGTTTTTAAAAAATTTGTTCTGCCACAGGTTTACGTCAGGTTTCCTAGTTTCATTGACCTATGCCGGTTTTCGTCTTCTTTAAAGAATTTACCTTGGTGTCTAAGAGTCTTCTTTTGGCAGTTCTAACATCATTTTCTGAAAACACTGCAAATGTTCTTGGGGGGATTTGTTGTAAATCATACTGAAATAGAGCGGTTTTCAATGAAGTGTTGTAAAACTAGAATCCAAACAATTACTCTGACCAATCACAAGAGACGCAAACCAGCCGGTTAACCAATCGGAAATTGAAGTAACTACATCCAAACGGCGCCAAGCGCGGGTAAATGCGCGCGAGAAACTCGCGAGTGGATTTGGTTCTGCTTCTCATTGGCTGAGAAAGAGGTGCGAGTTCTGAGAACCAATCACAGAGCAAAGTAAATCAAAACCAAAGCAAAGAAGAATTACTTTTGACACTCGATTGAAAACCGCTCTACAACTAACAGAAAGCAATGATCATAGACAGAGGCCCAACATACTTGAAGGAGGAAACTGATTCGATGATTTCATCGATCTCTCCCTCATCTTCCTGATCACTGTCCGATGGCAAAGCCTTTACAAGCTCGCTGTGTGTCATGGGGCGGAGACACAGCTTGTGAATGATCTCACGCCTCATGAAGTCATCCGCTGACACGCGCCCAACACCCGGTACATATCGCTCACCTGATACAGAGAACAGACAACAAGTTTTGACCTCAGCCTTGCTTTAGGCGAGGGCATCCTAATACGGAGCTACTTTTTCCTATTTTGTAACTGCGTAGAAAGGACTTCTTGAAAAGAACTATTGGAATCTTAAGAGACAATTAGGCGAAACCATGCTCTGGTCTCTAGCTAGACTTGTTTTGCGGTCGCCTCAGTCAAGTTCACAGTATAAGATGGTCTACTAAATAACCAGCTAGTCTACCTACAAGTTTCTGATTATCAGCCCATTATTCGTCATTTGCAATGGCCTATTTACGAGGACGGCCAAATCTTCACCGCCTTCCCCCATAGTTAGGTCTGCAGGTATTACAAGCTCATCCAACCGCGTATAATTTGTCATCCGACTTGTACATGTGGGTACTGATTTGCTACACCTCCTAATTAACACTGATGGAAGTAACGGCCGGCGATCGGTAATAATTTGCTAGCTAAAACTGAAATAAAATAATAACATTTTACAAGAATAAAATAAACACGTTAACTGGATAAAGCCAGCTGCTTATCACCCATTAATCTATTTTAATGTTTCCTTTTTCCATCTCTGATTAATCATACCTAGTTATTGTAACTGCAGTCAAACTCATCTGGAAACCATCTTACCTACGATAGCTATTACCAAAGAAAAAAAGGACTCTGCGATTGTCATCTTTTGGCTCAGTTTCTCCTGAAACAACATCAAAATAGCCACATCACAACAAAACAAAGGCAACCCTCGAAGATTGACAATATCGAAAATTCGGTGGATGTGGGATAAGTTGAATATGTGATTCTTTTTCACAGCTCACGTTTATAACAGTCAAATAATCAGGATTTGCATTCAAGGTTAACACTCCTTAGACTGTTTTCAATTCACTATCCTGAAACCAAAACCAAAGTAAATCAGAGGCAAACAGCGCAATGAAATAATTAGAAGTTGAAGCAAATACATGCTGTCAGTGTCAAGAGCGGAAATAAGGATTGATTTTGGTTTTGACTTCATTGGTTACGAAAGTGGCGCCAGATTTGCTAAGCAACCATGGAGTGAAGAAAAAGCTACAGCAAACGAGAACTGCTTTGGACAATCAATTGACCAGATGACGGACAGCAACATACGAAGCTCTGCCTCACTTTCCTAGCCGGCCAACAAAACAAACCTCGAAGCCCAATGGTAGGCTTAGTTATGGAGCATCATCAGAAATTACCTGATCATGTTTGCTGTCATCAAAGTCCGGCCTGTGAGGAAACAAAGACAACTAAAAGTAAGCACTTGTTTTAGCTAGAAAATGAGATTATTGTATGAAGAGTGACAAAGTGCTAAGGTAACAAACATCTTGGGTTGTATGTGTTGAGATCAAGGATTACTTAAATGGAATTCAAGGAAATCTTGTGAACTATCTGACACAAGAATAATATAAGAATATTCGGAATTTACAGTGCTCATTTTCTCCACGGAACTCCTCCGTTTCCGGAGGGGGTTCTCAACAAAGTTTTATACGGGGAGGCTCCACCCCGAGGAACAACCCCCTACCCTCTTTTAATCCAACCTATTTAACTGGCCCGTGTTATGAATAAATAAGTAGGTAAAACTGGAATTCTTCTTCTACAGCCATAAGGTGCACTTATTCGAAATATTTCGACTAAAGGCCTTTGAAACACCTAAATGACAGATTTCCCTACCCTTTTGGGTGGAGCCTTCTCCAAGGAGAGGGGGGAGGGGGGGGGGGCTTGCAGGATGAACAGAATAGGGTTTGCTGAGCGGAAAACATGGGAATGTTTTGGCGGGAAAATCCAGCGCGGCTCGCGCCGGAAATTGGTTCAGACACTCGATCCAGGCTATACTGAGCGCTGGTGTCAAGTTGTCAGTGCCAAGAGCATTTCCGTTTCTTTCGGAAACCATTTTCCCCTTATTCCCCTTATTCCTATAAGAATAGCCAGGAGAGTCCCAACAGAATGCGGCATTAGATGGAATCAGCAGGAAACCTTATCAACTATTTTTCACAGATCTTGCTTCACGACTTACATTGACCACGTCAAAAGCCCAAACTTGTCAAGCAAGGCCACTAAAAAGTAGTCACTGTCTAAACAAGATGCTACAACCTAGAACACAAAAGGAAAATGTCATCATTATTGTAATTTTACCCCAATATCAATAAAACAAGCAGATAAAAGATAAGACTTAAAACAGACGTTTAAACCAATAGTGCTACTATTATCATTATTGTTATTATTATTATTATTATTATTTTCATTATTATTATCATCATCATCATCATCATCAGAGCTGTCATTAAGGGCTGTAACCTATAATACCTGTCACAGCTGAGCTTAGTTGATGTTACAGCTGATGGTTGCTTATTATTATTATTATTATAACCTTATACAGTGTAATCTTTGGAGGGGTAGGGTGAGAAGAAGATCCCTCCCTCCTCAGGAAGGCCTAAGGTAACCTATGGTACTTCAGGCAAGTCAGTGCTGACACATAAGGGATGAACAAGTGTCGTACCTGAAGCAAAACTACATCCTTGTCATACATGATAGCCCGGCCTTTCACGTTAAAGTAGTGGTAAACCTGTGCAGGAAACACAAAGGATAGAACAAACAGACGTTAGTTTGTCACTACCATCATACTGCAGATGATCAGCATTGTGGTGAAAGGAAGACTAACTTTGGAAAGACAGAGATGCAATCAGCTGACGGGCTGAACAATGACATGTATCCAAACTAAACAAGGGTCACTTTTGACACTCAAATGAAAATTGTTCCAAAAAACGAAAACTACGTTTTCAACAACCTGATTTATTACTGCATAACCATTCCTCCTCCACATTCCAGCTTGAACTTGAGCTGCCATAACAAGTGTCCGAAGAGGGTACTCCATTAAAAACAGTTTAAGTCTGTCATCCTGCAAAAAGCATACAATAAATCAGGGCACACTGACAGTAAAGGAAATGAGTTTTGAAAAGCACTCAAATCAAAGTTCTGTCTGTAAAAGAAAAGTTTTCTATATGCAGGCATTACAATGTGTTTCACTTGAATTATGAGGATCCCTGCTCAGTGTCAACAATACTGCTGATGCAACATCAGCTGAGAAAAAAATTCGGGCAATCTCAAATCATGCTGTAAACATTAATTACTACTACTTTGCACCACACTTTGTATGCTTATTAATAACTGTTACATTCAAATTAAATTTGTAACTTATTAACAACTGCTGATGGATCATTGAACTTTCTTTTGAACCATGCTTTGTCAGTCTAAAAGTAATTGTGTGGTTTCTCACCAGAAGCCAAATGCCATAACTGAAAAGCAAGCAAAACTCTAACAAGTTACACTAGAGGACAGTTTTACCTCACTCTCAAATCCAAACAATCCCCAAAAAGAAAAAAAATTATATTTGTCAGCGGATTGAAGGAGCCCTGAAAATGGAATAACAGACTTTATTATATCTCTCAGTTAGTAGGTAGTAGTTAGTAGGTGCATGGTGATTGGTCAATTTTGCGGGCCGTATTCCACGGTGCGGCCTGCTAAATTTTAAAGTTTCCTTTCTCGTGCGCCTGATTAACCTCAGGGATATAATAAATATCTCACTAACCTCATTTCCTCGGTCCGTACTAAAAGTTACGGATCCTCGTTTCTTTGCACTTGGGCCATAAGTACACAGCAAAAAACTCAGTCCATAACTTACAGTACGGACCTCAAACTCAGTTAGTAAGAGGTACACATAAGTTCTACACTTGATCTGACAACAGACATACTGTGAGCAGTCACAAATAGACAGAAGATTCATACAGTGCCAGCAATGGGAAGATACAGAACCCTATAATAAAAGGCTTGAGAAGAACATGAAGACTTCTGGTAACCTAACAGTGACCAGAACTCAATTTCTCCTTACAATATCACCATTTCAGCTAACATGCAGGTTATGGGAATAAAGAAAATGATCAAACATGAAATATCTTTATGTTCAACCTTAATTCTCTGAACCTATACAGCGGAACCCCTTTAATACAACCACCATCCGGCCATGAAAATTTGGCCGTATTTGGGGTGGTCGGATTAACAGGGCTTTCAAGATAAGAAAACAAATGTGCTTACGCCCACAAAAAAGTGGTCGTAATAACAAGGTGGTCGTATTAACGGGGTGGTCGTATGACGGGGTTCCACTGTACTACTGACCTGAATAAGGAATGTTGGAAGAAGGCAAAAAGAGAATATGCATGTTGATGTTAGGGCTTAAAGGATATTTAACAATGCTAATCAAATACTGCACTTGACAACTGTGTGGATTAATGTGTTCCGCGTGTACAGTCAAAATGTGGTAAAATTAAAGAAGAATGATGAAATGAAATGTACTGTGACTGACCTGCAAGAAATCTTGAGACAGGCAGATGGACAGACACAGGGGCACTCGACACATCATACTGAAACAAGCTGAAAGCTCGGCCGAGGACTGCGAAACAAACCACAAGTTGTTAACAACCAAGTGCAACACCCATGTACTGTACATTGGACAGCTTTAGCAAAGACAATGCAACATCAAATGAGAGCATGAAAGCATACAGAAAGGACTTAACATGACTTCTGCACTGCCATCACTCATCACATTGTATTTGCTTAATATGCCTATTATTATGAAATACATAATACCCAGTCTCTTTTAAACAAATACATGCTGATATTACTTGCAATTTTATTCAATATATATTATTTTATTAGCTTCCCCAGTAACAGATAATGACACTGCAACAGCACAAGCCAATTACTACTGGTCCTGAACAGGAGGACAGACCACAATACAAAAAATTACATTCCCTTCTCTTAGCCATCAGTTTGTGGATTAACCTCACTGCCCAATGAAAAGATCACCTGAATGGAGGCCACCATTGAGCACAGTCATTATTATTTTGAGAACATTGTAGGTGGGTCAGTCTAGTGTCAAGTTTGAACCTACAGTTGTACAACTCCTAAACCAACTGAGCTAATAGGGTACGTTTATCCGGCAAATAATCCTCACAGTTGTCGGGCAGACTTAGATTGTAATTAACACATTTGTGTTACAGTTTTGTTGCACTGTCGTAAGAGAGGTTACATGCAAAAATGCCTGCTACAAGAGTGATAATTCTTACTCACCCTCCTTTTGATGCATGACAATCTCCTGTTCCTTTTTTCTTGCCTCAAGAAGAGTTTTGATTGCTTCAAGAATGGATGTTCTGAAGACTGGTACCTGTTAAAAAAGAGAAAACATGAAAATCCAGTTAAACGTTATAACATTCTGAAAAATATGAAAAGATTAGCTTGTGATTTACATGTAAGAAAGAGCATTTCATTGACAAAATAAGAGTCAGAGGTTTCATTAGAAGCCGGCAACCGGCGAAAATCGCCACCTAGTTTGTCAGAATTTACCTCTCACTGATGCCTACTTCATCTAGATTTCACTAAAATGATTGGAAAAAATGAATCAGGTCACCGCTTACTTTAACAAGCTCAGATGGCTATTTCAAAACTTATTGAGACCCCTGAGAGTGCAAAGTATTTTGTACTGCAGTGCTACAGTGCTATTACGAGGCATGCATGATTAATTCTATGCTTTGTCAAAGCCTGATGACTTGGCCCCCCAGCCCGTCTATCTGCATAACCACATCAAAAGGATGCAAGGCTGGGGAGATGGTGCAATGCTGTATGTAACATTAAGGAATGTACAGCACCTTGGATAAGTGCAACCAAGGCATTCCTCTATCATTACACTACTTTGAAAATAATGCACACAACAAGGGTTTGCAACTTGCATTCACCCAGTCTTGAATACAATGTTGCACAATTTCTCCCAAACACAAAAATGCAATAAATCTAGCTTTTCTTTAGTTACTGGCGGTCTGATTTCGTTCATCAGTGTTATTTCCAATTTATTTGCTTTTTGCACTTCAGGTACTCACATCACTTGAGCACCATTCATTAACTAGTGTGTACACTGGCTTCACTCGAAACTGCAAAGTGAAGGCTGCTTCCCATTCTGGCTCTGTCTCTATATGTCGACCTGTTTTACGGGTTGTCAAATCCATCCCCTATTCAAAAATAAAACAAAACAAAAAACATGTGAGGAGCTATTGCTTATGGAGGATTATTATGTCTGTTAAAAGAGAAAATAAGGCCTTGATGAGCTATATCATAAAGTTTAACACTACCTTTGAGAGTTGAAAGACATTTTGGAGGATAAGACAAAAATAATGGCTCAGTTTTGCTTTGAAAATACTTATCCAGTTTACCAAAGCTTTACATAAGCCTTTTCACCACAGCTAGCAAGAGCTGAAATGGAATGCAACTTGAAAAATTTGGGCCTTTTTCAAGTTCTTCTTCTCTGATGTGGAAAAGTAGCTAAATACTGACTTTGGTTTTCTGGACCCTGTTGAAATTTGTTTAATTACTACAGGTATCTTTTGTTTGGTGCATTTTGGCAAGAAAAGGCTTGAGGGTACTTGGCTGTAAGATGATCCCAAAATGTACAGTACAAAGCCCCACAACATACACATAGCCCCTTTAAGGGGTTCGTTAACCACTGATGTACATCTCACAAGTTTAAAAGAGGACTGAAACATTTGTGAAACACTACTTGCCTGCATACACTTCAGCAGATAGAAGAACTTATCCAAAAACTTAATGAACTTTGCTCTAAGTTCCTCAGTCCACTCAGTTGGTTTGTGAAGTAGGATGTATCTATAAATAGCATTATTGTATCTCTCAGTTAGTATGCACCCTGTGATTGGTCAATTTTGCAAGCTGTCTTCTACTGTACACCCACACACCTGATTAGCCTCAGGGATACAATAAATATCTTACTAATCTTGTTTCTTGGTCCATAACTGTAAGTTATGGATCCTCCTTTATTCCCATTGATTCACGACCCGTGCGCTTCACGCTTGGCCATAAGTGAACAGGAAAAAACTTGGTCCATAACTTACTGTACGAAGCTCAAACTAGGCTAGAAAGAGGTATGTAAGTCAGGTTTACCAAACACACACTGCAGTTCACAAATCCAGGTTTACATTTTGTTCTAAAAGTACAGTTAAAACCTACATGGAGGTTTACTTACCTGAGGTCAGTCAACATATAATAGGCTCTTCTGAGTTTGGTTAGTGATTGTTTCTGAAACTCAAAAGTGCCTTGTGCTGAAACAAACAAGCAGGACATCATTTTGGTAAAAATAATTTGATATAGAACTCCAAACCCTACCCCTGAAGAAGCCATATCACTGTGGTGTCCCACTTCAAGACATTAGTTTTGGATTAATGCTTATAACAGGTTTCAATAATTAAAGAAATAGGAGGGTATAGGATTCTCAATACGTGGGTACCCCTATGATTTCATGGGTTTAAGGCAGGTACTATCTTCTGTGTACAGGTGCCAGTACCTTAAGTTTATGGCTTCCAATAACAATCATGATTATTATTAAGCAAGACAGATAATGAAATGTGTGTTGTGAGGTTGATAAGTACATGCTTTGATCCTTGCTCACCACTGATAGCAGGCCTGAAATGCTCCATGAATGATAAAATTATCACCTCCAGTACATCATGTTTTAATATCAACATCCTGGCCTGATGATAAAAGACATGATCCATTCCAATAAGGACAACATGAAAATGAAAAATATGGGGATAGGCTGCGAGGAGGATTCAATGGACTGTCATGGTTTTAAGTTACAAAAAGGAACTTTTGACTCACAACTTACCAAAGTGGGAACGGTAAAAAGTTGAACAGACAAAGATGTAACCTAGTAAGGAATAAATAAAATAGGATTATTACCAGTATGGGATTAACTTCAAGCAAAGCCCATGTACATCATGAAACAATATAAGGTATTAAAATGTTCGTGGCTATAATTATACCAGTGTGCAGTTGTACAATAAATATCTTTGTACTTTGCTGGAAATGATGCTATTATAAAGTATTATTATTATTATTATTATTATTATTATTATTATTATTAAAATTATTATTATCATTATTATTAGAGTAAATTACGAAACAAAATCCAGGTACTCAATCCAACCATGTGTCAACAACAAATAGTTATTTATGAAAGAGAGTCAACAGTGAAATGTAAACCACAGAGTCCAAAGACGATTTTGAGCACTGGAGTGTAAAACACATGTACATTAGACAACGGGTACACTATGCCACATCCAACATCTTAGAAAGAACTTACCGATACACTGTGCTCATGATCATCATCAACAAAGTCCTTTTGAATTTGACTATAATGCTACAAATCAAGCATACATTAATGTAAGCATTAAGCTAAAACAGCAAAGCCTTTGCAGTAAAGAACTTATTAATACTTCTTCACATCAGAGGATTGTGTCATTGGGCAGTGATATTAAGCTGTTGGCCTTGTCTCCTTTGCCTCCACAAGTAAAACTGGAAGGGGGTGTAAAGAACCCACAGACTCATCGAAAAGAGAATGGAACATAGTTCACAATGCTGTTGTCTGCCCTTGCACACATCAGGGTTGGGTGGAGGCTGAGTGATGGGCTGACCACCTGTCCCCAAGAGCCTCTGTTGGGTCACAGAAACCTCCTAGGAAAATCTCTTAGGAGGCCCAATGTGCCACTTTACATAGCAAGGATTACACACACATGATGATATTTAAAAAACGAAATAATATTCACTTCATGTAGAAACTTGACATAACTGTTATCAGGAAACATGAAATCAAAATTAAGAGTGTATGATCACCTAAGGAACATTTCAGATTAGCTGAACGAGTGCTGTAACATTAAAGCACTGTATATGCCTTTACAGGGTTCTCAGTGGGTTTTTTTGTCAGACGGTCCAGAAATACTTAATATAGACCGCTAAACTTCAGCCTGGAGGCACACAAAGGCAAATTTCATAGCCAGCACAGGCAGCGACTTTCGTCTTGACAGGCGGCGGAATTCGCCAGTTGCCGGCTACTACTGAGAACCCTGCCTTTATAAAGTTTCAGTTCTCTTCTCTTTTCTTAACTTAGCATCTATTACTGCTTTCATTTATAGAAATCTACTATTTAACCCTTTAACCCCTAAGAGTGATCAATGTTTAATTTCTCCCTATAGTAACACTACACAATAAAACATAAAGGTTGGGAGAAAAAAGCAAGTAAAAAAGGTCTTGATTGTTTACAGTTACAAATTCTCCTCATTAATACCATAAACAATGCACAGAGAACAGTATCGAGAACATACATGCTCATGGGTTTGAAGGGTTAATGTGCATCATCATAACCATCATAATCATCATAATCATCGTTGTTATCAGCATACACACAAATCAAACCTCAAGCAAAGTTAAAATGAACAAACAAACAAAGTATTGTTTCCTCCATATGAACTACCTTGGTAAAATGAATGGCAAAAGCCTTCTTCCCCACAGGATCCAGCAGCATTCTACAAAGTAATATAAAATTAAGGAACATCATTTGCGATCAAATCTATAAGAGAAATTTATTGTACAACATGTCCACAGATTAAGGTAGACTGAAAAAGAAAGACGACTTTCAAAGATAAAGCCTACGTATCAGAAAATGTTAATAATTAATTAATATGTTTTTCAGTCTGCTTATTAGCTCAGTTCATGAAGAACTTCAGCTTAAGAATTGTACAGGTCATGGATTTGGTGAATTTCTTGTTTTGGGTTTCTAAATTTTAAACTGTTGGTACTTCTCAACATTAGTAAATCTATCTATCATCCATGTACTTACGTGTTAATAAATAACTTTTGGGTATGAGCTCGGGCAACTAAAACATATAGACGAAAACAAGCATGACATTAGTATTACTGCTAAACTAACTGAAATGAATGCCTAAACAATTCGCCATCATTACAGGAATAGTAGAGCATATTATAATATACATCAACTCTTGGTGCAGAACTTAAATAAGGAGTAAAATGATTTCATTATGGCAATTCCTGCTGCTATCTAAAATTAATTAATTAACAATGTTAATAGAATGATTAAGAATAAATATAACTAATGTTTGCAGGTAACAAAATGAAATAACAGCACCTTTCCATAAGGTAGAATCTGCCAGAAGTACCCTTTCAAGAAGATCGGAGTCTCCATTTGGTGTAAGCACTGAGTTACAAAGTATTCTTCTGAGTCCATCTGGGAGAAAGAAAGGTCAACTCTGAGAATACTGTATCATTATTCAACTCATTAATAATTCCTAAAGGAAAAACAAACGAAAGCTTTTATTAATTAATGGTCCTGATTTACAAAAGTATTTGGTTCGATTTTCTATGAACATAGAATACTGATGACAGTTCAGTAAGTAGCTTACAATATTTGTATCACATCTAAAACTTTCGGCTTCGCCTCAAGTTTGTAAATAGTGATACAACACTGTCGCTCATGTTGTAAACATTACTTCTAATACAGAAAGTAATGACCCCTAAAAACACCAACAATTATACAAAACAAGTGTAATAAGTATTCACTACAAACCAGAATAATTTGTGATCTTGCTCAGCCAACCCAGCAAATGAACAGCACACACTTGATGAGCAACAACTTTGTGGTGCATTACACGGCATTTTAGAGGCTTACGGTTGGGACCTAATGTACCTTGCTGTCGTCAAGAAAATAACACTATCATCATCACAGTCAGTAGTTTATGACCTAATACCTGATCCCTCAGCACAAGGCACACCCCTGTGTGCAAAGGATCTATGGTACATGTAATCTACAAATTAAAAATTTTAAACCAGTTTTAAGATTTCCTTTATCACAAATTTATCACTATTATACTTTTTTATCATCATTATCATCATCATCACCACTGCCATTGCCAACCAGGGATTTCATTAAGGGCTGGGTAGCAGGCAAACTGGCTGGCTGTAAACATAGTTTTTCCTACCTGCCATGGGCACATCAAAGTATTCTTTTGTGATTAAAAAGTTAAATCCAAACATATTTTGCCCACCGGTGAAAGGTAATTGCCTTGCTGCCCAAAATGGTAATGAAACCCCTGGCCATTGCAACTCATTACTACCACCATTGCCATGACTGTCACTAACTGTTGCTCAAAATGACTGTGACTTACATCTAATTTGCAACACTGGAACAAAAACCTTCTTGTAACACTTATAAGTATCTGTTAAATGAATTTTTGACTACTCACCTTGATAGTTTTCCTGGACAGTTCACATTGGCTGTAACTGCCTGTTCTGACAATTGATCTTCCCTGTTAAAAATGTCATACATATGAATACACCAGTCGCAAATGACATTCTGTAACAGTTTCCTGTCCTTTAATTCAACTGCTCACAGTAACAAGTGCACAAATGCAGGGTTGTCAAAAGGCTCCGGTGACCAGCGATATCGCCAGGTACAATTTGCTGATATATAATGTGTGGTTCCAGAAAATATCCATACCCCCCCCACGGAAGACTTTTTGATTTGCACCCCCCTCCCCCCAGGATTTTCCGTTCCAGAGGGGTCTTTGATGACCCCCCCTCCCCTCCGGAATTTCCAGAAGTTTTGTACTTATAAAAAAGAAAGTGAATACCAACTAAGGTACATAAATACGATAGAATTTTATTACAACAGTGTAAACATAAAGGTTAACAAAAATATAATGCTTTGTTAAGTTTATTATCCAGCTAAACTTTTAGCTTCTTCACCATCAACTTTGCAAATTATGTTTGTGTTGTTTTTATGTACGATTACAAGCTTAAACATTTGGGTAGCACGTCGACTGTTTCGCGTTTTTGTGCAAACTCCGATGAGAACGTTTAACTCGCTTAAACAACTTCGCAAACGATAGTAAATAAAACAGAAACTTACAAGGTTCCTTTGTCTATACATTTTGTCAGTTTCTTCGGGTTGATTCTTATTTAGGGTACTACGTGGTGTAAGCTCGCACAAAACGTCCCGAACCTTTCCTAGACTTGTTCCTTGTTCCTATGTACCAAGTTTCTAAGCTGTGTTCCACCTACTTGTCACTTCTATAACTCCGTATATCGGTGTCAGTCTTTCTGTAACCTCGTTACTCTCGTTACTCTGTAACCTTGTTACTTCTGTACCCTTGTTACTTCTGTACCCTCGTTACTTCTGTACCCTTGTTACTTCTGTACCCTTGTTACTCCTGTACCCTTGTTACTCCTGTACCCTCGTTACTTCTGTACCCTTGTTACTTCTGTACCCTTGTTACTTCTGTACCCTTGTTACTTCTGTACCCTCGTTACTTCTGTACCCTCGTTACTTCTGTACCCTTGTTACTCCCGTAACCTCGTTACTTTTGTACCCTTGTTACTTCTGTACCCTTGTTACTCCCGTAACCTCGTTACTTCTGTACCCTTGTTACTTTTGTACCCTCGTTACTTCTGTACCCTTGTTACTCCCGTAACCTCGTTACTTCTGTACCCTTGTTACTGCTGTACCCTCGTTACTTCTGTACCCTTGTTACTCCCGTAACCTCGTTACTTCTGTACCCTCGTTCCTCCCGTAACCTCGTTACTTCTGTACCCTTGTTACTTTTGTACCCTTGTTACTTCTGTAACCTCGTTACTTCTGTACCCTTGTTACTCCCGTAACCTCGTTACTTCTGTACCTTTGTTACTTCTGTACCCTTGTTACTCCCGTAACCTCGTTACTTTTGTACCCTTGTTACTTCTGTACCCTCGTTACTTCTGTACCCTTGTTACTTCTGTACCCTCGTTAATTCTGTACCCTTGTTACTCCTGTAACCTTGTTACTTCTGTACCCTTGTTACTTCTGTACCCTCGTTAATTCTGTACCCTTGTTACTCCTGTAACCTCGTTACTTTTGTGCCCTTGTTACTTCTGTACCCTCGTTACTTCTGTACCCTTGTTACTTCTGTACCCTCGTTACTTCTGTACCCTTGTTACTCCTGTTACCTCGTTACTTCTGTACCCTTGTTACTTCTGTACCCTCGTTACGTAAGGCCCTGTTTATGTGAAAAAAGTTGTCCCAGGTAGAAAGGTCACCCGCCTTGCCGAAATAACTTCTTTCGTCTGTTTTCATGAGTAAAGACCAAGTCAAAATTTACCATACCAAGTTATTTATAGGCCCTACTTAATAATTCATAACTTCAATATCCGTCTTTCCGCTGCTGGATTTCCTTTTTTGTTTTTAATCACTCACACCGGTCACTGTTGACTTAGATTTTGCTTCTTTGATAACAATCTAAGCCACAATGTTCGTTTTAAAGATAAAACACGGACTTCAATTTCCGTGAAGTTGTCCCCGCTGAAAGAACCAAAGTGCCTATATGGTGAAAAGTTGGCTCGGGTGACCCTACCATCGAAAGTGGATGACCCGGCTACACGAGTCACCCTTCTAGCCGAGCCAACGTTTTGTTTCCCATGTTAACGGTTCGCGAAGTTCATTGTAAGGAAATGTATGAAACGTTTTCTCGCGCAAGGTAGCTTGGGTAGGCAGGTGACCCCTCTACCCCGGACAACTCTTTTCCATATAAACTAAGCAACCTCGTTACACCTGTAACTAAAATGTTATTATACAGTATCTATCAATATACGTACATACATACATACATACTTTATTTATTTAAACACGGTAAAATCTTCAGTTAAAAAGTTAATTAAAAACAACACTGTTTTACAAGATTGCCGTGTGGGAGCCCGACTGACAATTGCTGTAAAATTTGTCAAGTTCCCTTTTGAAATACCCACGAGAATCTGATTTTCTTAAGTTTACAGGTAGGCTATTCCATAGTAGCGCTCCGCTGTAGCCCAAGGCACACTTGCCGAATAGTTTGTGCGTGGCTTGGGCAGGTTTAGCTTAATCTCAGAATCTCTTAAGTTGTGCGGTGTACTTCGGATACTAAATAAATCCTGCAGGTACGCTGGGGAAAGCCCTTTAATTATTTTAAACATTAACGTCGCTTTAAGCTTTTTCCTTCGTGTGGAGAGATTGTCCCAGTTGAGCCTGTTTACAAACCATTTGAGACTACTCGAGTCAACGCCAACGCAAAGTGCAATGGAACGTTTCTATACCAACGAGCTTTATTCGTTTCCAGGTAATGACAAGCTGATGGATATTTTTCTCTCTGATTTTCAAAGGAAACAGCCACTTTATGAGAAGGAAATGTTAAACTGTGCAGTTGCCAGCAAAAGAATTTCATGCGATCATACCTTCAAAATATGTAAATTTGTCGGTGCCTCAAGAGGAAATGATAACACGTTTGTCAAACAGTTCCAGAACCTCTTTATAATGCTAAATGAGCGTCGTGAAATTGTAGGATGGAGACTTACAAGAACAACGGCTTTCGATGAGATCATAGATCTCCTACAAGGTTTCAAGGATATTCTTGGAAATACTGGTCTAGAACGAGTTATCGTCGATGACTGTTGCAGAGTGAGAGGTCTTTACTAATCAGTCTTCCCTGAAACGACAGTAATGCTTGACTTATTTCATGGTGTAAAACGAGTTGTGGCGACCATTCCAAAAGGAACAGAATTTTCTTCGAAATTTTCAAAGGAATTTGGCCTGGTGTTTCGTGATAAAGGTGATTTCGAGGATGAGCGAACATTGTCCACACCCGAACCAACTATTCTTGAGAACAATCTCGACAATTTCTTGAGTAGATGGAAAAAAATATTGCAGGACAATAACCTGACAAAGACGCTATCCGAGATTGAGAATTTACGCGCTCATATAAGAAAAGGATGTCTCTCTGGACTGAAATCCGGCGAAGGCACTGAATGTAATGAAAGTTTACACCACACCCTTAATTCACTGGTGCACGGTGTTACTACAGTTGGTCCTGAATTGATTATTGCCATTCTCACACTTTTATTCTACGGAATAAACAGCAAAAGAAAGGGAAAAAAACACAGCGGAAATACCAAAGTAATACCTTTTATTCCAATCTTAAACACTGGGAGTAGCAGTCAAGTTGTAAACTCAAAAATGGCTCATTTCAAATCGGACTATCAGGGACAGGTATCATTGGACAAAGCTTGGAAAAGAAACGACGAAGATAATGATCATAGCCAACTAACTTTAAGTGACATTGTTGTTATAGAAGACTTGGAAGACATGTGCAATGAGACAATCTCGACATTGGTAGTGAAACAAACCCGTGCTCTACACGATATTTTAGAATCGATCAACAATGATTACAGCGACCGTAGCATTGATGCCTTTGATATTCCCATTATGCAAATTAGCAGCGTAAAACCAATTTTAACCTGCGAATATAGTGCTTCTGAGAATGTAACGACAGAACGGTATATTCTTCAGCGCAATCTGGCCTCGTTCGCTTTGAGAATGGATGCCATTAACGGTGACAGCGACTGTGCGTTTAGAAGCATACTTGTACAGCTACGAAAAGCAGAAGAATGGCAAGAGCAAAACGAAAATCTCAAGCAGCATTTAAGGGGCCTTGGTCTGGGACTAAGCATCGACGAAGATGTATTTCAGCTGCGTCAACTCTTTGTTAATCACGTACAAAGCAACGATTATTACCAAATGTTGACAGGAATTCCTCTTCTCGATATAAACGAGATAAATGATATAAATATAGCCATGTGGTCACCTCGTTATTACAGCCACTTTTTCTTGTCCCGGCTAAACACCCACAATACAGTTTCTTATGAGAAAACCCTGTTAAAGCAGCCACCTCATTAATACAGTTAACAGCCACATTCTGCGCGCGCGCGCGGAGCACCATAGCTTAGAAAATATGGTAACTCATCGATGTGAAAAAATTTGGTTTTATAGCCATGACAGAGTCACCGAGGTAAGAGGGTTACAGGAGTAACTAGGTTACACAAGTAACAAGGTTACAAAGGTTACAGAGATAACACAGGTACAGAAATAACGAGGGTACAAAGGAAACAATGGTACAGAAGTAACGAGGTTACAGGAGTAACAAGGGTACAGAAGTAACGAGGGTACAGAAGTAACGAGGTTACAGGAGTAACAAAGGTACAGAAGTAACAAAGGTACAGAAGTAACGAGGTTACAGGAGTAACAAGGGTACAGAAGTAACGAGGGTACAGAAGTAACAAAGGTACAGAAGTAACGAGGTTACAGGAGTAACAAGGGTACAGAAGTAACGAGGGTGCAGAAGTAACGAGGTTACAGGAGTAACAAGGGTACAGAAGTAACGAGGTTACAGGAGTAACAAGGGTACAGAAGTAACAAAGGTACAGAAGTAACGAGGTTACAGGAGTAACAAGGGTACAGAAGTAACAAGGGTACAGAAGTAACGAGGGTACAGAAGTAACAAGGGTTCAAGGGTACAAAAGTAACAAGGGTACAGGAGTAACAAGGGTACAGAAGTAACAAAGGTACAGAAGTAACGAGGTTACAGGAGTAACAAGGGTACAGAAGTAACAAGGGTTCAAGGGTACAGAAGTAACAAGGGTACAAAAGTAACAAGGGTACAAAAGTAACAAGGGTGCAGAAGTAACAAGGGTACAGAAGTAACAAGGGTACAGAAGTAACGAGGGTACAAAAATAACAAGGGTTCAAGGGTACAAAAGTAACAAGGGTACAGACGTAACAAGGGTACAAAAGTAACAAGGGTACAGAAGTAACAAGGTTACAGGAGTAACAAGGGTACAGAAGTAACGAGGTTACGGGAGTAACGAGGGTACAGAAGTAACGAGGTTACGGGAGTAACAAGGGTACAGAAGTAACAAGGGTACAGAAGTAACGAGGGTACAGGAGTAACAAGGTTACAGGAGTAACAAGGGTACAGAAGTAACAAGGGTACAAAAGTAACGAGGGTACAGAAGTAACAAGGGTACAGGAGTAACAAGGTTACAGGAGTAACGAGGGTACGGAAGTAACAAGGGTACAGGAGTAACAAGGTTACAGGAGTAACGAGGTTACGGGAGTAACAAGGGTGCGGAAGTAACAAGGGTACAAAAGTAACAAGGGTACAAAAGTAACCATGGTACAGAAGTAACGAGGGTACAGAAGTAACAAGGGTACAGAAGTAACGAGGGTACAGAAGTAACAAGGGTACAAAAGTAACGAGGGTACAGAAGTAACAAGGGTACAGAAGTAACGAGGGTACAGAAGTAACAAGGGTACAAAAGTAACAAGGTCACGGGAGTAAGGAAGTTATAAAAGTAACAAAGGTACAAGGGTAACAAGGTTACAGAATACGGAGTTATAGAGTTGAACACAGACCTGAAACTTGGTACATAGAGCAAATTAAGGAAAGGTTCGGGACGTTTTGTGCGAGCTTAGAAACTTGAACAAGGAACAAGTCAAGGAAAGGTTCGGGACGTTTTGTGCGAGCTTACACCACGTAGTACCCCTTATTTAAGGACCAAAAACTTCACCAACACAACCGTTAACGCAGTAGGTTTCGTGAACGTTGTCACGATGTACCAGCCAGGTAGCCAGGCCTTCTGAAGGTCGAACGAAAACGAGACAAAGCTGGAAGTCTGGGGACGAGACTCCAGTTGAGATCGCCATTTTGAATGTTTTGAAGAAAGTAGCTTCGGGAGATTATAGCGCTAGGTAACTCAAAGAAAAAAAGAAACATTGAAGCTAATAATGTGAACTTTATCTCAGTGGCCAGAAGTACTGACTTTTGTTTCAAAACAACGTATGTATGTTTTTGTGCTTCAGATCGATCGTATGTTGCTTTCAATGTTTTGTACATGGTTCGTGACCCTTTGGAAAAGTAGTTCCCCACGAAACCCCCTACCCCTCGGAAATTACTGCCCTTTAACCCCCCCTCTCCCTCGGAATTTCCAATGATCTTCCGTGGGGGGGGTATGGATATTTTCTGGAACCACACAATGGTAATTGAACTGAGTGGAGTGCAATTTGGTCTGAAATCATACGTGTGATTGCAAAATTGAACGAGCGCGCAGCGCAGGTTTGATTTGAAATCACAGTATGATTTTAGACCAAAATTGCACAACACAAAGTTCAAGTACCACTTTATTACACCCATTTTGAATTCACAGTTTTTTGTCAATATTAATATTTATTTAATGTTCACTTCAGGAAAACCAGTTTTGAATTTTGATATGCTTGAAAAAGGATGTGATTTAGAGCAAAAAAATGGTGCAATTTGGGAATAAATTGCACTGTTGAGAGCCAGTCAGATTTCGTGAATAACGAGTGATTTCAACATGGGTGTAACAAAAAGAGAAAATGTAGGGGGGGGGGGGGAAATGGTGTTGTTACCCCCCGAGTGCCGTCCACTTTCCTAGACTCTCCTTCTACTTAAAATCTTTTTGACCACCTTGCAAATGAACACCAAACATCTGAACATGACAACTGGCACATGATTCTCACCTCTCTATCAACAGTATTGGCATAGGCTAAGGCTTGATTCTGCGAACAATCTGGAATGGCATGCTGTAAGGTCCTTATCACCTGACAAAATCATTTCATATAAAATAAGTTCAAACTAAGCCTCGTGGATAAAAATGGACATGGGTTTGAATTCCACACAAACCTGAATTTTTTCTGGGTCTTTCTTTTTGCTACTGCTCAAGTAATGTTCACGTTTGCAATCTTTCACATCTTCTTTATTTCATATCAATTAATATACATCTCAGTTTAAATTTTTCTTTTTCAGAATAATTTGGAGAACCAGGGTTGTCATAAAGGCCTGGACAGTCAGGGGGTTTCCCTAGATATTTTGGGTTAGATCACCAGCTTCTCTAACAAGAAAACAGCACATTGGCTACAATACAACACCTTGCCACTTTTTGCTAATCATGCATTCCCACCTACTTCAAAAATCAATGGAAGCAATGTTGGACTGTCTCAAAATTTGATAATCACTTTGGTATTAATTTACAGATCATTTTGGGGGCTGTGTACATGAAGTTATGTGATAAATATTACTAATACAATGACAAAAAATAATTTTATTTTGTTCATAGTCATACCTCCTCATAAGTGTGAACTTCATCATTGAACAAGATTGTGGCAAAGGTATCCTGATTGCAGCTGTAAAAGAAGAACATTAGTGATTAGTAAAAGTATTATTTTTCTTAACGATGAAGAGAATTTAAAGAGTGTCAGAGACTAGATTAAAAAATATTGCACACCATTTATATTCTAAGTTTCAAGTTTATTTATTTATTTCTTTGTGGGATAGTATAACGATCCACCATGAAGCTTACATACAAAAAATATGCAAATTAAGTTGTAACACGACTATTAGGGCTCTAATACTTCGTGTACCGGCACAGATGACGTAAAACAAAAGAAATTATTGTTTTCTGTCAGTGCCTTAGGGATTTTGAGGTATTGTTCCACGTTTTCGTTCTTTTGTTTTACGTCATCTGTGCCGGTACACGACGTAAGAGCCACTATTAGTGAAACAAACTTACGAGACATCCAGGTAATCAGGAAGTTCATCTGTTTTATCCCAGCAAATGAGATCAATGCAGTAATTTAAAACAACATTGTACAGGTCAAACCCACGATCCACAATATCTACAGGTAACTTGGCAATTGGATCCTGTCACATGAAAAACAACACCAACACAAAATTTTCAGTACCACTGTGTAGCATTGTTTAATCAAGGAGAGTGAAGAGCAGCTAGGACTTGTCACTCCCTTGTAGTTTCTACATACCTCTTCCATTTCTACATCTTCTCCGTGCTGATGGATCTCACATGCTGCACCCTCCTTCCAGGCCTCTACGTCACCACAATCACAAACTCCACCTCCTCCAGATGTGTTCATCTGAGAGTTAAAAAGTCAAGAGTTAACCATCAAAATATTCAAAATTTGAACATCAAATTTGTCTTGCACTCGGTAAAATGTTAGTTCATCATCATCATCATCATCAGCATCATCTGTAAATACAGTGTAGGATATTCTAGTCTTCATTATTGATCAAATTTTATTGAAAATCCTTTAGCAAAAAGAATTAAGCCTAGCAATCATAATACTTTTTAAAAAACATATTTTGACATATTTTCTTTCAAACTCCTAATCATGCATTACCATGCTCCAAAACAAAGGAAAATAAAATTTAAACCATGAAGAAACTGTAGGTGGAACCACAACATATCTTAGGTGTACCTTGTAATGATGGTTTTTATGAATACTTTTTTGAAAACAGTTAATGCATAGCACACAAGTGCTATCATAGCCACAGTCCCTGTAGAAATAAAGCAAACATGCTACAATGTGATAAAATAATGATCATTAATAAGACACTGTGCCACTAGTGTAGACTCCAGAGGTTACTGTACCAGCATCAAATTTCTCCTTAAAGGAAACACACAGGCAACACAAGGAGAAAAAATATTGAGAAAATCTTTCAAATATTTCCTGAAGAGGTATACAGAGAAAACAGGGAGAATAACATCACAATTGACATAATTTCTCCTCGTACATATTAGAGGCAATGTAGGGATGTAATAACAGCTTGTTTAGCATACACAGGATGAGGGGTTTCATAAATTGTACAAAAGAGGACAAACCCACAAATTACTACTGAAATTTAATTTGTTCTAAGAGAGTAATCATGGGAGATCATTAGAGTTTCAAGATAATTGTACAACAAGGGGGGGGGGGGGGGGGCAAACATTTTTTCATATTGTATGGAACCTAATGTTATGGCCACTATAGAATATGAAAACTACATTGAAAATGGGTAATCAGAATCCCATCAAAGAGCTTCTTCATATTGAGCAGAATCACCATGGGCTGAATCCAAGATAAATTAAATTTGAATATGTGGTTCCAGAAAATACCCATACATCTCCAACAGGAGGTTTTTTAATTCACTCCCTCCCCACCCCAATTCCAATTTAGCTCCATACGTTTCCTTAAAAACTTTTGCTTTTGTCACCCGCCTCCCCCTTGGAATTTCCATTGACCTTCCATGGGGAGAATATTTTCTGGAACTCGACAATGTCACAATATTTTGAGTTTGGATTTTGTTTTCTTTGGAGGTTCAAGCATGGTCTGAAATCTTCAATAAGTCATTCCTATAGAAAGCAACTTAATTATAACAAGCTTGTGAGACCCAAGCAGGGTTGTCAAAAAGCACTGGTAACCAGCAATAGCATCAACTTCTTTCTTAGTTTTTGCCAGCTACCATTCCCCAGCAAATAGGAAACATGGTGGGGAGGGGGGAGGGGGGGATGGTGGTGTTATTCGCTGAGTGTCATCTGCTTTCCTAATCTACTTAAAATATTTTTGACAACCCTGCCCTGGGTACCTGCCTATTGTTTGGGTTTGAGTCACAAAATGTACGCATAATATTTTATTTATTCATGGACTGTGTAGAAATCTTGCTGAAAACTTAGTGAAACCTCAAGAGTAATGCCATCCTCTAATACTGTAATTTGTTGAAAATGTTTGTTTATATATAAAAGATGGGGAGAGGGGTCAGAAAGTCTATGAAGTTTCTTTTGGGAAGGTCTATTCAGGTTAGTTGCTATCCATCACGCAAGGGGGGCCATATGGATATTGAAAAATAAAATGGAGCCATGTAAATGTTGGGTTTCCCCAAAACATAAATAATTAACATTATCCAAGTTATATATATTTTAAAAGAAACAGTGTTGTTAAGTTGGTGTACATCAGGGAACACTAACATTTCAACGAACAGTGCAGTTTAACAAAGTTTAACAAAGTGACCTTTAAAAGTAATCTTGATACATGTAATTTATGCTATGAAGATGTACACTTTCAGTACATACTGTTTATCATTTGTTGGACACCGGAAGTACCACTTGCTGTTATAAACTTAAGGGAAAATAGGAAAAGTTCAAGTAAAAAAACTGCAGCACACCTGCATGAGTAAGTTGGTTCGCCGAATTTGAACACTCTCCCACAGAGCTGTGAAGGTGCATTGGCATTTTGGAGCTTCTGAAAACCATCGCTTGGATCTTCTCCACAAATAAAGTGCTCCAAAGGCGTGAAAATCATTCTCTGGCATTTTTCTTCGTTGATCACGGCCTTCAGGTTCGGAACTGAATGCAGTTCAAAGCACTTAAAAGCGTATTCCGAAAGATGACTCATGAAAATACTTCGGAAGTCCTTTGTCACTTTCACCTGGTTTATCCATATTTTTCCAAGTTCACTAAACGCTGCTTCAGGACACTCCCTCATTTCAACTTTACTCATTATCCCCTTCATCTTTTACAAGAAACCTTGAGCCCATAGCATCCTGTGAAAAGAGCACTTCAACGACCTTAAAAAATATTTCCTCAAACACAACATGGCGGAAAAACATGTTACGAACCAACACGGATCAGTGCTCCGTGTAAGCCTAAGTGAAATGTCCCTTTTATCACTCAAGTTGTTCGAAACCTAATCCAGGATTAGCGTAAACTTGATGAAAGTTGTTTCCGCTGCTTTTTGTTTTTCAGGATTGACTTTCCCTACTCTAAAATTTTGCAGAATATCAGTGTTGAACAACGTTTGGGGATAGAGAAATAACATCCTTGATTAACTTTTAATCTTGGATTAGCGTTAATCGGCTTTCGAACAACCGGGCCCTGATCCTCAAAATTTAAAACGAAAAAACGACTTCGACTGAAGCATGGATTCCCACAGGAAAGACTCTACACAGTCTCAATCCCATTTCTATGCTTGTTTCAGTACTTTAGAGTCTCTTATGAAAAGAATACCTTTTGCCCCTTTTCCGGGACAGAGCTGGACTAAACCACCATCCCTGATCCGTAACAACAGTGTCTCTAGTTTTAACATAGACTTTGCCATACTTTACAAGAATGGTCTGAGAGACTGAGAAAACTGGCCCAATGACTGGAAAGCCAGGGTGCTTTACACGGAAACCCAGAAGTTATGGGTTAAAAATCAACGCGTCATCCCATTTAGAAAGTTTTAGAAAATATGGGCCACTGATTTAAGTAATGCGCTCTTTCTGTTCTTTTCATACTTTTCTGTTTCCAACTTGCCACGCATAAACTAATGGCTACAAGTAAAGGGACACAGAAATGCATTTATTTCGAGCTTTAAGTTTACACGATTTCAGTGAAACTCCATCAGTAAATTACACGTTTTCCTCTGCATGGTAAGCTTCAATCTTCGCCTCATATAACTGCCTCAGCATACTTTTTCGCTTGGTATCCTTCATGGGATAATCTGTAGGTGTTTCCTTCGCTGTGATTGGCTGTTGGGACTGGTCAGTGCCGCCACGCACAGCATTTCCGTTTCTATCTTCTGGGCCGGTTTTCTTCAGAGACTTTCTTTTTGCGCTCACTGAGAAGACCAGAACACTTGATACGACTTCAATGATACGGAGACATGTCTGAAAGGCCCACCATGGCCAGGCTTCAACAAATTTCACATCTGAGTAAACTCCAAACACACCAACACCGGAATAAAGGAACATAGCGGTCAGAACAAAGTTATTGATGCCTGAGGCGTAAATTAGGCGAATGTAGAGACGCTCTTTCTTGCTTTTCACTTGCTTATGACCAAAGAGTTTATGATCAAGTTTGTGAGCGAGGGCAAAATAACCAACACCAAGCACTGATCCCCAGATGATATAAAACACTTGACAGAAAACAAGCATGGCTTTGGCCTCAACGAACTCCGAAACAACAAAATTTGTGATGAGCACAAGAGTAAAGTGAAGAAGAATTATTTTTATTAAAAGGCTGAACTTTTGCATCCTTTGTGGGCCGAGAGAAATGTTTGCTGTCTCCAACAGGGATAAAATCACAATGCAGTCTGCTGATGTAAGACAGGGGCTGGCTAAAGACCACATCACGCGCATGAAATGTACATTATTAATCACGGTTCCTTGCAGATACGGATCAGTAAAGAGAACAAACGCTCGAGTGAAACCCAAAATTAGCATGACGACATTCAAACTAAAGCCCAGGTATCTCTGACGAAGGCCCATGTACAGAGCATGCCCAATAAAGACAGCAGAGTAAACTGCGAAACCCAAGAATATCACTGCAAAAAGGTAGACATGAATTTCCCATGCTGCCCCCCATTCTTTATAAGCTTTGGCCCAGTCCGGACCGGCCTCGGGCCAGGGCTCAGCTGCACCTTCTGGTTCGGATTCAGGTTCAGTTACTGGGTTTTCAGCCTTCGATATTGGAAGCGGAGACGGACTGGACCCTACTCTAGCATGCAGTGATTCCGCTGAAGTTCCCTGTGACCTGTTAACTGTTTCATCAAATTCCGCGTTTTCATGACTGCCTGGTAATGGCTGATTCTCACTTAGAGCAGTAGTTTCTAGATCATTTGAATGCTTAACTCTTTCACTGCCGAAAGTCTTAAGTCCAGTAACTGTAGTGCTCGCGGAGACTTCGCTTTGGGCAGTGATAACCGGCAGTAGCAACATTACTGTCTGTCGAAAATAAACAAAAAAGGCATTACGCCATATAGAAAATATTCATCTTTATGGGACTAATTAGGCCTGATAAAACAGAAATCTTGGACCATACAATATCTAGTTTTTATTTCTTTTTTTGGTTCGAAAACCGCTTACGCTAATTCAACAGAGGTTTTTATTACTCTCGTCTGAAACGTAATTCTAAGATTAATTAAGGGAGAGTTCTTCCAAAGCTGAGAAGCAACCATAGTTTTAAAAATTACCATTAAGGAGGGGGGTGAATAGGCTAACGGATCGGCGGATTCTGAAAATTATTTTGCCCGGATTTCGGATTTAGAGCGAAATTGTAACGGATTTGCGGATCCTGAAATTGCAGCGGTTTGCGGTTTCATCGATTTTTTGGGTCCGGATTTTGGATTTTGCTTGTGAGGAGGTTCGGATCGTGGATCTGAACGATCGTCAAAAATGCGTTGTTTCTGGGTATGTGCATTTTTTGTCACGGACGAGGTCAGAACTCATTGCATGTCACGCATCAGGGAAAAAGTAACGCACTAAGACGAATCGGACGCTGTGACATGTTGCCAGCGGTGTTTCAAGGTGTAGACAGGCCAAACACGACTCCTATTGGTCAGGATAGGAAATTCAAAGACCTCAGAGCTTTGCTCTGACGAGTACATCTTTCAAAGACCTCCCTTTTCTATATGAAATAAGGGGAGGGTTTTTTAATATTTTTCGTAGTAAGGGCTGGTTTTGTATAAGATGCCATTTGTTCATAAGAATATGTTTGAGATTAGGCATTGATGGGCGGTATTCTGTAACAAACGGCAAAATTCTTTTGCGCGTTTTTTGTTTATTTTGTAGAGCCGACATTCTTTGGCTGAAATTGACTTCAGATAGAGTCATGTTCAAAAGGTTATCCGGATAACCCCTGTGGCGTAATCTTTGTTTGAACAATGCGATGTGTTCGTCAAATTTCGCCTTTGAAGAGTTGGTTCTAAGAAGCCTTAGGGCTTCGCCTTTGATGAAGCCTTTCCTGACGCCTGGAGGGTGGCAGGAATCGAAGTGCGTATATTGGGAAGTCTCTGTCGGTTTAAAGTGCGAGCGCACGTCAAGAATAGAGTGCTTTTTGAATCGGTCGCCCTTGTATACACATGTATCCAAGAATGTTATTTCAGTATCTGAAATCTCAACCGTGAATTTTATTGTAGGATGGAAGCTCTATTCGCTAGCTCTGTGAAGTTGTTTATTGCTTCTTTGTTTATATTCAATAGAGAAAATATGTCGTCAATGTATCTTTTCCAAATGAGTGGTTTGTAAGGGCTTTGGTTGATGATATTAGTCTCAACTTCCGCCATAAAGATGTTAGCAAAAGATACTGCCATTTTTGTTCCCATAGCGGTTCCGTGCGTTTGGAGATAGTTTTTCCCGTTGAAATGGAAAGAATTTTCTTTCAAGATGAGTCTTAGCATTTCTCTGAGGAAGTGAGTTGGAATCGGAAGTTTGTTTCCATGGAATGTTTCGTATGTTCTACATACAATTGCGATTCCTTCCTCTTGCGGGATGTTAGTGTAAAGGCTAGTAACGTCCATTGAGACAAGGAGTGTGTCTTTTGCAACTTTAGTTTTCTCTATGAAATTTAAGAAATCTGTCGTATCTTTGAGGTATGATTTTTGTATTTTAGCAATAGGCTGAAGTAGGTGATCGACAAATGATGAGATTCGTTCAGTGGGGCCTTCGCAGCCTGATATGATGGGTCTCCCGACCGGGTTAGGTTTGTGAATCTTTGTAAGAGTGTAGAAAACAGGAATTCGTGGCGGGTTTGGTGTCAGAGATAACCACTTTTTAGTCATGTCGTCAATGTGGTCTCCGTGATGGAGAGCATTGATGAGCTCTTTTGCTTTTTGAGAGGTTTCTAATGCCATAGGTAATGTAAGCGGCTAATGTAAAGGTAGATCTTTTAGTTATTAGCACTTAAAGATCCTATAAAAAGTGTCAGAACGTTTTCAAAAAACTGTGCAGCTTACAGACAACAGCTCAAGGTGCAATTTTCACCTTTTCACGTGACAAGTAGCGAACGGATTCGGATTTAACATTTTTTTTTTAACGGATTGACGGATTTGGTTATCAAATTATAGCGGATCGGCGGATTTGCATACCCCTATTCACCCCCCTCATTAAGGAGCAATTAAAATGGAGTCAAAGTTTACTCTTAGTTTACCCCAATCCAAGGTAACTGGAAGGAAAGAGAAAATGGAAAATACGTGACGCTACTGCCTTTGTATCAAACGCGGGCCTTCCTGGCGCCTGCTGACAGTTCAGACTAAAATATCGCGAAATTTCTTAATTATAAAAACTACGATATAGATGTGCGCGTCATTGAGACTTTAAACCGCAGAATAATGAAAAATTCTCACCATAAGAACAGTCCATCTTGTGTTGTTTCTCATTCCTTACCAGTTGAACATCTTTACCTCAGGCTGTTTAAAAGTCATCAAAACGGTACTGAGCTCAGATGCATAACAAATTAGCAGCCCATCAATCAGTGTCGTCATAATGATTATTGTCTATCAAAGTAATTAAATAATCAAGATTCTTGGAACACGATTATATCGATCCCATGCCTAAAGGGACAAATTTCATTTTACTTATTTATTTCACCACATACATACATAGAAGCTTTCAGTGAAGGATAAAAGCTTACAGAGGCTTACAGTGAATAATAAGAAGAAGTGGCGAGTAGACCTCAGGAAATCCAGAGGACTTATGCTGAGAGGTCCCCTCTGAGATGTGTTGAGACTGTAAAGACTTAATAAAGGTATTGTATTGACACTTATTATTAACATACGGTGGCAAGACTATAAAGACATAAAAGAAGACGCTTTCTTTTAAAGGTGGATAAACTAGGGGAAGAAGTAATTGAAAATGTAAAGCATTCCATATTTTTTGCCGCCAACAGTCAGCGCGGCAGAATTAACCATATAACAGGACGGGCCTGCATCTTACCGCAAATATTTCAGCTTGTTGGAATGTTTGCTGCTCATTTCTGCGTCTCTTGTTTTCGTTTCGTCATGACTGTACAAGGCTGGCTTCACGGTGCGATTGGTCCCTCACGCCAGTGAGGGGCCAATCGCCAATTAATGTGTGTTTGAAGTCTTTTAGGAATTTTAGATTTTAAGTCTTAAATTATGATAACTTTATTTTATTTGAATTAGTTTTAGCGTCCCCAATTAGTACTGTAATGTACTAGAATTGTATGACACGTATAAAAAGGTTTCATTCACTCATTCATTCATAGGGAGCTTAAGCAACGACGACGACGACGACGGCAACGAGAACGCCAAAAAACAGTAGGCTTAATGAACCAAAACAATACTCTGCACTTGCGTTTTAAATTTCTTTGCCGTCCTCTGCAAAACAACAACGTGAAATGACCAAATTTTAGGTTTCCTCGAGAACGTGAGCGCATTACCGCAAAATCTTTTCTTTTTCTTTGCTTTAACACCGTTCACAGTAATTTAGACCCTGGACAGCTCGCCAACATTTTGCATGTTAAACAAATTGGAATAATCACAAAAAAGTTATGAAAACGAGAAGTTATATTTTGAAATGACGTCCTTCTCGTTGCCATCGTCGTCGTCGTTGCTTAAACTCCCTATTCATTCATTCCGGCAACGCAAAACGGCAGAGGTGGTTCTGCCTGTGCATTGAAAAACTAGTTTCGTGGTCACTATATATATACTCAACTATAAAAAAGGACCCCTTAGCTTAATCCGGACACGTAAGCAGGAGGCTAGTTTTCTCACTTCGACAACCATTTAATCCGGAGGTCGCGCTGTTTCAAATCCCAGTTTTTCCTTGTTTTCTGTAACCTAAACTTTCTTTCAGCAGTAATTGCCGAGTCCTAGGAAATTTATAAAGCAACACTGCTCATTTTAGCACTTCAATTTTTCGCCACAGTTTGTATTTGTAAGAAAGCACTCCAATTTGTAAAATAATTCCATTTTCTTCCATTTTCTTACGTCATCACTGCAGAAATAAGCACGCGCATGTTCAAACCAGGACGGGTCAATGAATAAATGATTTTTTTCTCCTGAACGAGAACGGTGACATCTTTCTTCCATCTAATGTTAGCTCAGCAGTAGCCTTCCTTATGTCGGCAGATTTTACTGAAAACATTAAGACAGAAAAAGTTGGTATCCATAGAAACGTAAATCAGTAACTAGGCATAAAAAAACTGGAAAAAATAAGCACATTAGGAAAGGTTTTCGGTGAATACCGTTTGGCACGTTGCATTTTAGTCGAACAGTTTTCATTTATCTTATCTTTGATTGAAAACATTGCTGTAAATTATTTATCTTTTTTTTCGATGTAGGTATCTTGTGCTCTAATGATTTTACAGCGTGCATTTAGAGAGGAGTTTTTAATACCTTCCCTTTTTTTCTCTCCTTTGTGCAAAATGTTCCATAGAGTTATTTTTCAAGAATGTTTTCACCGTTCACAAATATCATTGCCTCATTAGGCAGCGTTATGTTAGAGCATCCGCTTGAATTATTTTTCAAGGAATTTTCGGTCCCTTCCTTCTCTTCATCCAAAACAATATTCTTAGCTTCGTGTAAAGCTGTAAACATGCTTTCTGTTCTGGAGAATTCCAGTTCCAACTGATATCCACTGCCTTGCTCCTCCTTGTTAAGTACCTGTAGATTCTTATTATCTGATGACTGGTAACTGGAATTAGATGAGTGAATGACAGAATTCGCGGTGTTAGTCTCGAACCAGCACTCCCCGGCCATCCTTAGCTGGGGTATGGGACTAACATTTTGCCGGTCGCCTGCAACTTGCATTAAAGCTATTTCACGAAGAGCTGTGAAGAGACTTATTTTTCTCTCTAGTTCTCTCTTGGGAGCTTCCTTCTTTCGTTTGAAACACAATGATAGCAACTGCTCTTTTAAATCTGAACAATTTCTCGTTTGTGTG